>CANXYI012066918.1:0-16119 GCA_948208565.1 Hura crepitans
CAAGGCTTGAAAAGTGTGCCTGGGTTGTCGGGTCACTTCCACATAGACTGAGATAGTGGCATTGGTCATGAAACTTTAAGGGCTTTAAGTTGATGAAAAAGTTAAAATTTAAAAATTTAGCTGAACCAATAATTCATTTTAAGCAGTAAGGAATGCATCTATGCAATATAAATTTTTTGGGTTGAGGTTGACTCGAGATGTGCCTAGACGGACCCAAAAATAGCGGACCCTAAAGGTCAAAAATTCCACTAGATCCATTGGTGAAAGAATTTTTGAATTCTAAAGTCATTTGCAAATTCTCAAAATTTTTTAAGTTGAAATGCAAATCGAAGCTATCAGAAAGCTATTTTATTGATGGAATCTAGTTGTAAAAATTTATGAGTAGATAGAAGTATCAAAATATAAACTTTGAAATGAACGGCATAATTTTCTAAGGCTTGAGTGAATTATTATGAATATTCAAAGTTTGCCAAAAATTGGGATGGTTCGAGATTTTTGGGACCATTCTTGACATGTCAAAGTGGGCCCCACCTCATGCCAAATGGCTAAGGAGGTTTGCTAAGTGGCAAACCTCACTTGACAAGTGTATTTTAACTTGGAATGATAGCAGGCTTCTTCCTCCTTTTCCTTATTGCTGCCGACACTAGAGAGGGAGGAGAATGACCATAACTTTTCCATCTGACCATAAAAAACAAGTGATTCTAGTTGCTAAATTCACTTCTATGTGTTAAACACCATAGGGAGAAAGAATTAACCAAAAAGGATTTTCCATTTGGGAGATAAAAATCATTAAAGTTGACTGGTATAGAGTAGTCTATAATAGTGACCTTAAGGTGAGTCTTAGTTGATTCTTCCCCTTTCCTTGGGTTTTTTGGTTGCCATTTGATGCTAAAATCTACCTAACATCTGTATAATCATTTTTGTGAGGTATTTGTAGCTAGTGGAGGGTAGCTTGAGCCTATGAAGGGAGAGCGAGCTCACCGTGGAAGTTGCCTAAATTAGTGTTCTTGGGGAATTAAAGGGCTTCTTTCACAAGTAAGTGAACTTCAAGCCTTTATTTCATGCTTTAAGGCGCCTAAGATGATGAATGATGATTTGGAATTGCTAGAATGTTAAGCTTATGATTGATTTCTTCCATAGTAGTGGTGATTAAGTGAGAACTTAGTGAAGTAGGGAGACATGATTCAAAGAACTTGAGAACTTAGCTTTATTTGCTTGCTGATTTTGATGGTCATGGATGATTAGCTTAGTTGTATAATGCCTAGAATGTGAATTTAGAATTGCTTAGTATGTTAGAATGAAGATTATGGCAATTGTGATTGGAAATCATGATAGAATATGCCATCCATGCTTGTACCCGAGAATTACTCTTAGTGGATTTGATGAGTGATGGTTAGTAACCTATGAGAATTAGCTTGAAATTTAGTGTATATGAGCATAATTATGTTTATAGCATGTATGTATGGATGAACATTGCTATAATATGTTAAAGGATTAAAATGATGTGTCATTTTCCTTGTTACCCAAGAGCATGTTAATGACAATATGGCATGTAATTAGGCTTATTGAAATGTTAGGCATATGAATTGTGATGGCTAGACAATTGGCTTGTAATAGCCTCCAATTGAACAATTTATATGGCATAATATCATTTTGAATATACCTTAAGAATGTACCTTTAAATGATTAAAACGGATGGAACTAAAATGTATGGTAATGGCTTAAAAAGTGGCTTAAAATGTGCTATGTAATTGCATATTTACTTATACCTTTTTAGGCTAAATTTGAGAAATATGAATGAATGGCAATTATGCCTATTGTTTGGCCTTAGAATTGGCCTAGATGTGTTTGGCTTTGGGCCTATGGATGTGGTTAATAAGAAATTGAAAACTGTGTCAAAATTAGACTTAAAATAGTCCCTAAAATTGACTTGAAATGTGGTCGAAATGACCTATAACTATCCAGTTGACCATTACCTGAACCAAAAATGCCATTGGATAGAAAGTGTTAACTCCCTGAGTATTAAATACAATGATAATCATAATATATTAAACCTTGAATTTTGGTAATAACAGCACTAAACATTAACTTGAGACTTTTACCTGGTAGAGCCAAAATGTGGCTATACCAAATTGGCTAAAAAATAAATAGTGAGATAAAATTTAACTGTCTATCATTGGATTATAAATATTATAAGAACATTTTTGGTTAATAAATGAACTTAAAATGAGCTACTTGGCCCATTAGTTAGACACCCACTAGATGGGTTGATCAGTTAACTTAGGGTTTTGCAACTGCTAGTTGTCTGATGTTCAGATAGTAAATTTTATTGGTGGCTAGAGAGGTCTACGAGCTAATCTCCATGATGGCATGCAAGTGCTGATAATGTTTATTTGTGGTTGGAGAGGCCTACAGGCTGATCTCTATTATGTCACATTCTTGATCATGTTTATTTGTGGCTAGGGAGGCCTACAAGCTTATCTCCATTATGTCACATAGATATTATTTTTTTGTGTCTAGAGAGGCTATGAGCTGATCTCCATTATGGCATGCATGCTAGTGCAGTGGCGTAGGTCTAGAATAGGGACCACTATAGTAGTTTATTTTCCCTCTATATATATATGCATGCTTTTTATCTATGGCATGGGAAATGTTTATAGATGTGTTTTAAATAGGTTTTAAAATTTTTGGATTGAACCCAGATAGTCGTTATGCTGCCAAAATTTCTAAGATCTTTGTAAATGATCCGTAATTATATGGAATTGGCATCATTATTATGATCACACATTAAATGAGATAAGTAAACAATGAGTAGTGAGTTTGGGACCAAAGTGAGTTATACTGATGTAGGAAATGAAAGTTAAATGAATTATGTTAATGACTAATATTAGGATTAGTGACCTAGAAGTGCGTGTATCACCTATAAGGTTCTTAGGGAATCCATTAAGGGGTGTCACATTATCAATTAAGCACAATTAAGGATATAAAAGAATGGGAAATTATGAGGAAAATGGTGTATAATTGCACCCTATTAAATACCCCTACACTTAAACCATACTTGCCATCAAGCACAAGCATTAAGACAAAAAGAAATAGATGGTGGAATGCAGTTTCCCTTCCAAAGCCATTACTACCCAATTCTAGTAACTCAAGTTATGAAATTAGGAAAGAAATCAAATAATAAATTTCTATATTCCCACAAGATAAAATGACAATCATCCATAACTTAATGAACACTAGCTTAGTAAATTTCAATCACATAACAATTTTTAATCCATCTAGAATTAAGCTAATGCACATGGAAAAAATGTACCTAAGCCTGCCAAGATATGACTCACACGAGGCAAACAAGCAATAAAAATGGAGACCAAAGAACCAAGCATTAAGAGTGATAATCTAACACTTTTTTTCTCAATTTATTCATTAAATTATTGAAATTAAGAACTTATTAGGCTTGCCTAGGTATCTTTGATAGATTACTGCCCTAGGTGGCTACTAGCATCTCTTATAATCGAGTGAAATATATGTGATTTGAATCATTTTTGGCCCAAAATAAATGGCTGATTCTCCCAACATTGGGTTGCTCCATATATAAACCTTCTCTCTTTATTTATTTACTTTTGTCATTTATCAAAGAGAGTTTGCTTAAGGGGAACAGGTATTGTGCCACCTGAACCAACAAATAATGGTGACCACAATTTCCAAGATCAGTGGAGTGAAAAAATTTAAGACATGCCCCTTTTATTTTTTTTCTCCCTTTTTTTCTTTTAAACAAAACAATTTTTTTAATTTAAAGAACTAGTCTTCAAGTCTCATTTCATGCAATTTCAAGCATAAAGATTAATATCTAAGCAAGTTTTAGCTACTTTTCACATGCATGGTAATCCAATTAATATGCACACAAAATTAATTATTTCACCTTTTTAATCCAAGCATAATGTTCAAATTTTATGAGTTGTAACACAAGTGGAGAATAAAGAAATATGTAGTCTAATCATCTTTCTAACACTCACAACCTAATTCACTGAACTCAAGTAGTAAGGTTGCTTCAAGGAATCACAATCCACATATCATAAAAGTATACAATTGATTCTAAAAAAATTCATAAAAATCTAAAAAGGAAAAAAACTAAACTAAGCTGACTATGGCTATCATTCTAAACTAAACTAATTCTGGTCATCATTCAAGCAAGGCAAAAAATAGCAATAAGGATATACACCCCCACACTTAAACTACATAATGTCCTCACGTGTGAATAAGGAAAAATAGACAAGATTATAAAGACAAAGAACTCCCTTGATGGGCAGCTAAGTGCATAAGATGTGGTTGATGTTGAGGCTTTTATACAAGTTAGCTAGTCCTCAATCAACCTAATTCTTCCCTTAAGGAAGTGAAGGCATTCATCTATCTTCTCGTATCCTTGTAAAGCATCAATTTCGGCTCCTTATTGTGAAGGACCAAGTCCTTGAGTAGAGTCTGCTCTATTTCCTCTAGAAAAGATTCTCAAATGGTGTGGTACTATAAGAACTACAAGGGTAAAACACACATACCCATCCTTCTGAGCTAGCAATCCCATATTGTCCAAACATTTAACATTTAAAGGGGGCATATCATAGGAAATGTGCAGATAATTATCTTTTGGATCAAGCAAATGTGTGGTGACAACAAAAATGGGTGATTAATGATCCTATAATAAGTGGCCTCCTAAATGATAGAACATTGGAAAATTGACTACCAAGATAAAATCCCAAATTGACTCTCCTAGCAGTCATTATACACCAAAGGAAAAATAACTCAATTTTCAAAATAATGCCAGGTGCATCTTTCCTTCCAAAAGATGAGAAAGTGAGGAACCTATGTATATATCTCAATGATCCATCCTATAAAAATGTATCTCTAGAGGAGCTTGGGTCATATTCTATGGTGTCATTCTATGCATACTCCTTGAAAATAGCTAGGTTATCAAAATCCTCATGAAAATCACATAAGCTAGTTAGATATGCACTAGAGTCAGCTTCTTCTTTAGAAATAAACCCTATGGCAACATTAAAATCAGTGATAGACATTTTAAACCTATTCCCTATTAATCTAAATGAAATTATGTTTAGTGTTCCTAAGTTAAAATTCGCTTAATCCTTTACTTTTTTTAATGCAAATGTGGTGTAAAATTCCCTACATAACATTTTATAGGCAAGCAAATTCATTGAGCAATAGGTTTGCCAACAAATTTTGGCAATTATTACATTCACATGATCACCAATATGCAATTCAGATAATGTAAATGAATGTGTTAATCTACATTGCACAATTGAAAGTTTAGAGACAGTAACATACCTTTCTTGTTCTTTGCTATCTGTGAACGTCAACTGGCCGGTTAGGAAGTTGTTAGTGGGCTATAAAATAAGCTTCCCCTTACTGACTCGAGACTGCTGATGTCTCATAGTCCTTTTTTCTAGTCTTGGTTCAAGTGGGTTATCAGTGCCTTGCAGTTCACCATCGGGCTTATGGTTGACCTAAGCTCATGTCAACTTAGGCAAAATCGAGGCATTGACATTGCAGCCACTGGTTTGCCTATGGATCATCTATGTCACTAGCTCATGATTAAAGGTTTGATGGATTTAACTTATGGTGTGCTGGGCACTGGAGGACGTTAGGCATTGGTGGCTATTGGTAATCACTGTCGCTAGCCCCCAGTAGGTTTGGCAGAATCATGAGTTGGCATTGCCTTTCTTCAATGGCTTTAGGGCATAGTCACAGCACTGAACCATGCAGGCTTAACTGAGTCGTGTGGCACCAAAGTCTTTTCAAAAAGGGAGGTGGTTAGTGTCAACATTGCTTAGTGTTCTTGATGAGCTTTCCTCTAGAGCGGTATGGCAGCAATTGAGCTTTATGGAGGGGAAAAAGAAAGGTTGTTGCGTTTGTAAAAAAATTTTGAATAGGGGTTATAAAAGTAAAAAAAAAAAATAAAATCGAGTAAAATGAGGGGCGCGCCATTCTTTTGTATTAGCCCTGGGCTAAGGCTAAGGCCCACGACTATTAACTTTTAAGAAAATTTTAACCTTGTCACTTTAGTGGTGTTTCTTTCACCCTTCATTGTTACTGCATTCACATAAAAGGATGAAAATACATATCAAAAAAATCTTATCAGGTCCTAAGGTTGAAGATGACCTTAAAATTTTTTTTTGTTGAACATATATACACAAAAATTAAATGCAAAAATCTATAAATGAAATGTAATAAGCCTATTTGGACAAAAATTCAAGAAATAAATTAAAATCAAAATTACAAAATACAGATAAAGAAAAATAAAATAAAAACTTTAGGTTGCCTCCCAAAAGCACCCTTATTTTTCATCTTAGACTTGACATTGCTGCCATTAATTAATATGAGTCTGGCAGCCTAGTTAGGCTTACTTCCTCCACATTGTGTTCTTGAAAACCCTCATAATAGGGCTTTAGTTGATGTCCATTTACCTTAACAATTCTTTCATTGTTCAAGTCGAATATTTCTACTGCACTATGATTAAAAGTTTTGTTAATAACAAAAGGACCTACCCATTTAGAATGTAACTTACTAGGAAATAATTTTATGTGAGAATTAAAGAGCAAAACTTTTTGACTGATTGAGAGTTGTTTCCAAAAATTTTCTTATCATAAGGGGTCCTTGTTCTTTTCTTGTACAGCATTGCATCTTTATATGCATCTTTCCTTAATTCCTCCAATTCTTGCAAGTCTAATTTTTGCTGATCTCCTACCATATTCAACTCTATATTATATCGCTTCATTACCCAATATGCTATGTGTTCTATCTCTACAAGAAGATGACAAGATTTTCCATACACTAAATGATATAGTGACATACCAATTGGTGTTTTATACACTATCCTATAAGCCTAAAGTGCATCATCCATCTATTTGACACATCGGCTTATCCATTAATTTGAGGATGATAAGCTATAGAGGTTCTATGAGTTACATTGTATTTCTTCAGGAGTGTCCCCATCAATTTGTTGTAGAAATGTGTTCCTCTATCACTTATGATGGCTCTTGGCACACCATACTTGACAAAAATATGGGACTTGACAAAACTTATAGCAACTTTAGCATCATTAGTCCGAGTAGCCTTTGTTTATACCTATTTAAAAATATAATCAACAGCCAAAATTATGTAGTAATTACCAAATGAACAAGGAAAAGGACTGATGAAATCAATACCCTAAATATTAAAAATTTCACAAAAAATTATTGAAGTTAATGGCATTTGGTCCCTATAACTTAAATTACCCATTATTTGACAATTATCATACATTTTACAAAACATATAAGAATCTTTAAACAAATTTGGGCAACATAGACTACACTCAAGGATTTTTCTAGCTATCCTCTTAGGTCCAAAATGTCCTCCACACATATGTAAATGACAAAATTTTGAAACAGATGCAATTTCATAATTAGGCACACATCTTCTAATAATATGATCAGCACAATGCTTCCATAAATAAGGTTTATCCTAAATAAAATACTTAGCTTGACTTTTTATTTTATCCTTTTCAACTCTAGACAAGTCATCCGGTAGCACACATACCAGGGAATTTACTTTTGAACTAACAATAGCCATTCATTAGGGAATTTGCCTTGTAATTGCTTTGGCTCCCTACTTATCAACAGCCTGATCAAATGATTAGCAATCAGGTTTTTAAATCCCTTTTTATCTCTAATTTCTAGGTCAAATTCTTATAGAAGGAGGATCCACCTAATAAGCCTTGGCTTTGCTTCTTTCTTCTTCAGCAAGTACTTAAGTGCTGTATGATCAAAGTAAACAATCACTTTAGTACCAAGCAAGTAAGATCTAAATTTTTCTCAAGCAAAAAACAATAGCCAAGAGCTCCTTCACTGTTGTTTAGTAGTTGCTTTGAGAACTGTCTAGTGTCTTGGAAGCATAATATATAACATGGGGATTCTTTCCAATTTTTTGCATAAGAATTACACCAACGGCATGGTTGCTAGTATCACATATGAACTTAAATGGGAAATTCTAATCTAGTGGTTAAATGATTGGTGTTGAAATTAGAATCTCTTTGAGTTTATCAAAAGCTCCCTTGTATGCCTCATCAAACTCAAATGCCACATTGTTCTATAAGAGTCTACAAAGGGGGTGAGTTATTTTGGAAAAATCCTTGATAAAGCACCTGTAAAAACCTATATATCTAAGAAAAGAATGAACTTCTTGCACATTAGTGGGGTGGGGTAAGTCTTTAATACGATCAACCTTAGCCTTATCTACTTTAATTCCTTTAGAAGAGACTATATATCCTAAAATCAATCCTTGATCAACCATGAAATAGCATTTCTCATAATTTAAGACTAGGTTAGATTCTGGGCATCTCTTAAGAATTTTAGCAAGATTATCTAAGCATTCATCAAAGTATTTACCATATACAGTAAATTCATCCATAAACACTTTAATGATGTTTTCAACATATTCTAAAAATACTAATCATGCACCTTTGAAATGTTGCTAGGGTATTACAAAGTTTGAAGGGCATCCTTCAATATGCAAATGTTCCAAATGGTCAAGTGAAAGTCATCTTTACTTGATCTTTAAGTGCAACTAGAATTTGATAGAAACCTAAATAATCATCAAAATAGTAATAGTGAGTTTTACCTATTAATCATTCAAGCATTTGATTAATAATAAGGTAATGGAAAATGATCTTTTCTAGTGGAGGCATTAAGCTTCTTATAATCAATACAAACTCTCTAACCATTTTAAACTCTGGTAGGTTCTAACTCACCATCTAAATTTTTGACAACAGTAATACCTGTCTTTTTAGGAACTACCTGAACTGGACTTACCTATTTACTGTCTAAAATTGTGTAGATTATACCTGTATCGAGGAGCTTAAGAATGTCTTTCTTTACTACCTCTATCATAGGTGGATTCAAGTTGCGTTGGGCTTTCCTAGATGTCTTGTTGCCATCTTTCAATAATATCCTATACATATAAGTGGAAGGGCTCAATCCCTTAATGTCGGCAATTGTCCACCAAATCGCCTCCTTATGGTCTCTTAACACTTGAACCAGTTTTTCTTTTTCATAAAGGCTAAGTTTGCTAGATATGATTACCAGAAGGGTATCACTATTACCTAAAAATGAATACTTCAAGTGAGTCAGCAATACGTTTAGTTCTAAAATCGGTGCCTGCATAATGGAAGGGAGAAGTTTAGAATTAGAAATAGGAAACTCAATCTTTTAGGGTGTATACCTTATGAAACTGTATGCTTCTAAGGCTCTAACTACTTTTTTTGATTCAGCATCTATCACCTTGTTCTTTTCAACCTTTCCAAAATCACTAACAATATATTTCTCACATAATGCAACATTTAATTCACCAATTTCATACATCACAAAAATTTCTTCAACTAATGGATCAATAGTATTAATGCCATATACACAAGACACTTCATTTGAATATTTTAGGGCATTATAAACATTAAATTCAATTATCTTGCCATCAAATTCCATGGTATGTGTACTATTATGCACATTAATTTTAGTCCTAGAAGTACTAAGGAAAGGTCTTCCTAATAAGATATTAAAAGTATTGCTAGATCTATCCTCTTCTATATCTAGAACATAAAAATTAGCAAGAAATATCAGTCTATTAACTTTAACCAACACATCTTTTAATAGACCCTTACGATACACAACTAATCTATTTGTAAGTTGAATAACTACACCTATCAATTTCAAAAGGCTGGCATTTAAAAAGGAATAAATAAACATAGGCATAACATTTATCGAAGCACCAAGATCACACATAGCTCTCCTTATGCCTACATTACTAATTTTGCAAAAGATAGTGAAAATACCTTGATCTTTGCATTTGGTAGGCAATTTCCTTTGTAGGACTGCTAAAACATTCTCCCCTACACTTATTTTCTTATTACCAGCCAATCTCTTCTTATCAGTGCATAACTCTTTAAGAAATTTAGCATATCAAGGTATTTGTTTAATTACATCGAGTAAAGGGATATTTACCTCAACCATGCAAAAAGTTTCCAAAATTTCTTTCTCCTCCTTCTCTCTTTTGGATTTTGCCAATCTCTCTAGAGATAAAGGACTAATTACTAGTGATTTGGGTTGCTAGTCGCTATCCTACTTGGATTGGTCAGACTTCCTCGGATGAATAGTATCTTCCTTTTTTACATCTGACCTTGGACGGGGGTCACAGCTAGCATCATGACTAGCTTCCAGCAATTCCTTTCCACTTTGAAGTGTTATAGCACTTGCATTTTATTTTAGATTTACTTCAATCTGAGATGGCAACCTCCCTTGAGATTCTAACCTACTTAAAGAGTTTGCCAATTGACTTACTTAGCTTTCTAAATTCTAAATGCTCACCTCAGTTTCCTATTGAAATTGCACTGTATTGTTAGCAAGTGACTTCTTAATATCTTTCAATGGCATACCTTATTTAGAAGTGGATGGCTGCTATTGTGGTGGTAGTAGTTTTTGCTACTAGTTTGGTTGCCTCTATCCATAGCTAAAATTGAGGTGATCCCTCTATCCTGGATTATATGTGTTTGAGTATGGGTCATATCTTCTTTGTGGGGGACCTAAAAATCTTCCTATGGCATTAACCTGATACTAGTAATCCACTTGAAATATTAGGCACATATCAGTTTGATGACTCGGGTGAGCACATATGCCACAAACTTTAGCTGGTTGTATGTTTCCTATGACCAAGCTTTTGACCAAAGTTGTAAGTTGAGCAAGCTAGGATTTAATGTTAGATAGACTTAACTTATTAACCCATCCCAAGTGTTCTTGGTTTTCATATTTTCTTGATGTTCTAGCCATGATGTCGATCAAATTGTATGCATTTTCTGGGGGTTTTATGTCAAGAGCACCTCCATTAGCTGCATCAATCATCTTTCTCTCCATCTCTAAAAGCCCATTGTAAAAATGTGAGAAACATGATGTTTCTGATATATTGTGTTATGGAAAACTCACACAAAGGCTCTTGAACCTTTCCCAATAGTCATAGAGAGTTTTTTATGGCTTTTGCCTGACTCCAATTATTTCCTTCTTTATTCTGATTACTTTAGAAGAAGGGAATAATTTTCTAAAAATAATCTGACCATGTCCGCCCATGTTTCAATAGAACCTAGAGATGAATCAAATGACCAATCTTTAGCACTATCTTCTAATGAAAAAGGAAAATCACATAATTTAATTTGATCTTTGATGACTCTTTGTGGTTTCATGCTAGCATAAAGAACATTGAATGCTTTAAGGTGCTTGTGAGGATTTTCATGTTCTCTCCCATGAAACATAGGCAACAGTTGTATCATGCCCGGTCTTAGCTCAAAATTCTCATCTAAGTTAGGGTAGGTGATGCAAAAAGGGAGCTGAACTATCAATGGGGCTTTTATGAGCCTCATAGGCTGCCTATCTTGCACCACTATGGTGGGCTGCTCTTCTTCCGAATCACTTGAGGATTAAGGCAAGTCAAAGGCTTCTTCTTTTTTCATTTTTGTTAAGGTGCCCATGTAAACACTAGGTCTCTAGGGATCCGAGGTTCAGTTTGCCTAATGATGACAAAAAAGATAAAAATCCTAAAAATGGATTTTTACATCCAAATTGAAGATCTCAAAACTTTTTTAAAAAAAAAATCTTGAAAATGGCCATTTTGATCGTTTCGGCCCAAAGCGGGCTGTCTCACGTGTGGGATGCCTATTCTAGGCCTAAAACGGCCGTTTTGGCTTCAAAAACGGCTATTTAGGCACATAACGGCCAAAACAACCATTTTGCTCCTGAAAATGGTTATTTTGGCCATTTTGCCCAAAACAGGCATTTCACCCCTGGAAATAGCCGTTTTGGCTATTATTGCACTGGAAAATAATCATTTTCTACTTCAGGGGTCGAGCATAAAAGCCAATTGGATCATTTTGAGCCAAGGTTAGTCAATTTAAGGAGAGAGAAAATATTTTAGAGAGAGAATCTGCACGAAAAAACACAAAAATACTTTTTCAACTCCATTTTTTTTATTTTTTTGCAAGATTCAAGCACCATTTTCAATCTGAGTCGAGATCTTTCTGAAGGAAAATATACTGATGTGTTGACCGACCCATTTTTTTGTCTATTTTTCATTTTTCTTTTCTGCATTTTATCTATCTACTAGTTAGATGTGGTAAATTATTTGTGCCATATTTTTGTATTTGTGAGACTGCTTATTTTCCTTTAATTTCTATCTGTGCTTTTATTTTGCTTCGCATCAAAAATGCTATTTTTGGTCATTTAAGCTAATTTTATTTTTTCTTTTTGTATTATCCATCTACTAGGTAGATGTGGTAATTTATTTGGGCCATATTTTATCTTTTTGTGACTGCCTATTTTAGTCAATTTTTATCTTTTTTTATTTTTGATTCGTATCAAAAATATTATTTTTGGTTGTTTAGGCTTTTTTTTTGCATTATCCATCTATCGATTAGATGTGATAATTTATTTATGCAATATTTAGCATTTTTGTGATTGTTTATTTTTATGTAATTTTTGTCTGTTTTTCTATTTTTCATTCGCATGCTAATATATTATTTCTATTATTGTGATGCAAGTAATCTGATTATTTGGGGGTTGATTGTTGTTATTAGTGCCTATTATTTGGTAAATTATATTTTAAGCATTCCAAAATGTAATTCTATAATTGCCTTGTATTTTATTTTTCGGTTGAATTCTTTCCCTGTATATTCTATGAATGCTGTAATAATTAGGAAAATAATTTTCCATGCGATCGAAAAAATAACCAAGATATTTTTATTTAATTAATTGGTGTTTTATTAATAAAATGGGTTTGATTCTTTTTAATTAAAGCCACAATAAAATTATTTTCCAAAAATTAACATGTGAGAACTAAAGTTCTCAAATTAAATCCATTACCTAATTTATGTATGATACATCCAATTTCGATCCCGAGATATTCCATGAACATTGAATTAGGTAGAAAAATGGTTTTACGTGGTAAAAAAGAAATAATAGTCAAAATCATTTTTACTCAATAAATTGGTGTTTGGTTAATACAATAAATTTCGATTCTTTCTTAATCAAATTTACAACAATAATATTTATTTTCCAAATTTGAAACTTGAGAACCAACGTTCTCAAAGCTATTTTTTCTAATAAAAATCATCACAATAAAATTCATTTTTCCAATTTGACATTTGAGAACCAAAGTTCTCAAAGCCATTCTTCTAAACAAAAATCATCACAATAAAATTCATTTTTTTAAAATTAGTGTACGAGACTCAAAGTTCTCAAATACATCATCCAATTTTAAATAAAAAGTCACTATAATAAAACCACTTTTCTAAATTTGGCATGAGAGAACTAAAGTTCTCAAAATAATAATTGTCCGATTTCATGTATGTTATTTTGATTTCGAGCACCTATTTATTTTTCTATAAATATATTTTGTAATTTCTTCTATGTGAATGTGTGGTTTACTTTAATTGCAAAATATTGCTTGAGAAAAGGAATAGTACCATAAATTCAAAATGAATTTCTGTATTAATTTGAGGTATAAATAATAGTAGGGTTCTGAACCACTTTAATTTTGGCCCTACAAGGTATTTCCCAACTCTATCAGGTGGCGACTCCTACCTTATGGTGCCCAACTCTCACCTCCTAGCATAATAAAAAAGGGGTAACCCTAGATTCCTTTAGCTTCCTTCTCGTCTTTCGAGACTTGAGGAGTGAGGCTTAAGTTAAGTCTTAGGCTACTTCGATTTGATTAGTCTTAGGAAAATAAAAGGGATTCGAACAGTGGTGACTCCACTAGGGACACCATGAGACCATACTCTGAAAATACCTCAACTTAATATAGAACTTTATATTTTGAATTTATGATGTTATTTCTTTTCAAAAATTGCATCACATGCTAGAGCCTTAGAATAAGTTAGACATCCTTTTTATACCCTGCTATCATTTCGAAGCATGAACCTAATTTCACTAAAATTGGAAGATTGTTAGAGGTGGCATCAAATCTAACCCTCGTGCTTATGAGGTAAATGAAATGGTGAACCGATCAGTCATATGCTCATGACGAGATAGACCCATCATGGAGGGACTATGCTTGGATGACCATAACTGGCTCAACTAAACCATCAACCCATGTAATAACTAATAGTAATTTCCCCTAGGCACCTTGGTTAACAATGTATTATGTGCTATGTGGGCCAATATACGTGAAATATGACTTAATCATCTTGAAATACTATCGAACCTATTAGGACTTTTCTAATTAGAATGGGCTAGACCCTACATTTTGACTTGATTGAACATATCTAACATATATAGGCTAAATATTTTTCATGCACTTTTTATGAGATAGAAATAATGTTCGGCTACCTGTCATTCATTATTCTGACCTATTGGGGCCTTTAATGTCCCATAGGTAAGCCCTCTTAAGAAAGAGCATGAGACGTCGTGTGTGGGAAGAAGTAAGGTTGGAAGGCTCTTACTTGTGATTGTCATTCTACATATTGACATGCATAAGCATTTCATGCATTCACGTGCATTCTTATTTTCTCACGACTAACCCTTTGTCTTGTAGCCATCATAGATCCTCGAGCTTCTTAGGCATGAGGGACAGATAGTCGGATAGTTAGATAAGAATTCACATATACCACTTACAGCTTGACAAGTATGGTGCGGCATATTGAAAGTAGTTCCTCTGCTCTGAATTTTGAGAATATAATGGATCAAAAATTTGAAGAGTTTGAGAAGAAAATGATGGATTTGGTTTGTAAGGCAATTACTGAGATGGCTCCCACTATTGGGTCACCACCACATGATCAAAATGAAGCAGTTACACATGCTGGAAAGACAACTACTACTTCAAAGGGAATCAGTATAGGGAAGCAAGCCACAAGTATTGAGGGTAAAGAAAAGAAAACTAAATACTTCAACCAAGATTATGATTTTTATGAGGATATGCTTACTCCTCAAAAGTTTGAGGATCCTACAATAAAGAAGTTAGAAAAGAGGATGGAAGCGATGGCTCGATTTATTTCCATAGTTAAAGGGATAGATCCTAAGGAATTATCCTTAGAATTTGAGAAGGTTTTACCTTCTAAGTTTAAAATGCCAGAATTACCCAAGTTTGATGGGACTTCAGATCCTAGAGCTCACATCAAGCAATACACCATGGTTATACGAGGCACTGAGCTTAATACTAAATAGAAGGTAGCACATTTTAGCTTGACATTACAAGGAAGGGCAATCGATTGGTACCATGGGTTAAAAAGAAAAGTGAAGGAAGACTAGAATAAAATCACAAAAAATTTCATCAGTTAATATAACTGTAACACACATATAGAGGTCACCATGAAAGACCTTGAGTTGCTTAGTTAGAAACCCAATGAAACCTTCATCAAGTACTTATCGAGATGGAGGTCTCGAGTGCTAGAGATGAGGAAAAAAACTGGAAACGTCAGATCAAATTTGTTTGTTCATTAAGAATGCCAATCCTTATTTGAAAGATGGATTAAGCCCAAGGAGTTGAAAGGCTTAGATTCCTTGAAAGACATAGCCATAGATATAAAAGAGGAGCATAATGAATAGAAGAAGAGTTCATGAGGTTTTAGGAATAAGAGGAATCAAAGAGCTAGGAATACAAGTGGAGCTAGTTTTAGGCAAGGGTCTAGTTTTGGGCAAACTATTGAGGTATCTATTGTTGCAAGGCATTATTCAAATTTGGGCAAGCTGCTATCTTGGTGTTTGAAGAGGTTTTAAAAAGAGGGGAAGCTCCAGCCTCTACCTCCTAAGCCTACCAAAGGTGAAGGCCAGTCTTACCATAGGATAAATCTATACTGTCAATATCATGAGCACACCGATCATAATACTAATAATTGTCACACATTAAGAGATAGGATTCAAGATTTAATTAATTTAAGGTAAATACCTGATCTAGAATAGAGGTAAAAAAGCCAGGGTATGTACGTAAGAGTTCCTTCTCCGGTTAATATGGTCAACTCGGGTCTCCCAGAATGGTATGTTCTCTAAGATTTGTATGGGAATGATTATTTATCTATGACAAAAAGTGTTGAGGTGAATCAAA
>CANXYI012067101.1:0-10946 GCA_948208565.1 Hura crepitans
CTTCCATACTGTGATGTCACCATAAGACTTCCACCAATGGTATAGTCTTATTTTGCAATTCCTTAACCTCTCTGGCTAAGATACCAATAGGGTCTTCTTCATATGATAAGTCTAGCCATATCACCACTTCCTCCGCTATTAACACATGTAAAGGATCTGATCTATATCTTCTCAGCATTGAGACATGAAACACATCATAAATCTACTGCAACTCCAACGGTAAAGCCAGTTTGTAGGCCAATAGACCCACACGTTCTATGATTTCATATGGTCTAATGAACTTCAAACTCAACGTCCCTTTCTTACCGAACCTCAACACCTTTTTCCATAGAGATACCTTAAGAAAAACTTTATCACCAACATCACACTCAATATCTCTTCTCTTCAAATCCACATAGGATATTTGTAAATATGAAGTAGTTTTAGTCTTTCTTTGATGATTTTCACCTTTTCTTTAGCATCCTTGGCCAAATCTAGTCGCATAAGTTTATGTTAACTCAACTCACTCAAACATAAAGAAGTTTTGCATTATCTCCCATATAATGCCTTATAAGGAGCCATATCAATGCTCGCCTGCTAACTATTATTGTAAGCAAATTCTACTAATGACATATATCTGTCCCAACTACCCTTAAGCTTTATGGCACATGCTCGAATCTAATTGATTCTTTATAATTGACCATCTATCGAAGGATGAAAAGCCTTGCTAAAACTAAGCCTAATCCCTAAAGCATTCTAGAGTTTCCTCTAAAACCTTGATGTAAAATGGGCATCTCTACCTATAATAATGGAAGAAGGCACTCCATAATGCCTAACTATCTCATCAATATACAATTCTACCAATTTCTCTATAGTGTAATCTTTTCTCACTAGACTAAAGTGAGTAGACTTGGTCAATATGTCAACCACTACCCAAATGGAATTATGCCTTTTCCTAGTCATCGGTAATCTAATCACAAAGTCCATAGTAATTTTATCCCATTTGCATTCTGGTATTGCCATCGAATGAAGCAAACCAGAAGGAATCTAATGCTCAGCCTTCACTTACTAACAAGTGAGGCATTTAGTAGTATAATTAGCTACATCTCTCTTAATGCCCAGCCACTAATTAGGCTATCTTCAAATCTTGGTACAATTTTTTACTACCAAGATACATAGCATACGGTGTATTGTGTACTTCTTATAGAATCTACTATCTCAAATCCTTTTTCTCTAGCACACATTGGTGGTTATGGTAATACAAATAATCATCTTCCTTAATCACAAACTCGATAGACTTCCTCTCTTAAATCATACTTATGACACTCTGAGGTCTATGGTTTTCTTTCTATGAATCCTTCATTGTATGTATCAAGCTAGACTTCACTTATAACTCAGGGAACAAACAACCGTCATCTTATAGGTTCAAACTAACATGTATTCCCTTTAAAGCTGACATGAGCTTTCTACATAAGGCATCCATAACTTTATTAGCTTTCCTAGGATGGTAGTCAATGATGCATTCATATTCCTTGATCAACTTTATCCATCTCCTTTGCCTCAAGTTTAATTTTTTTTTACATCGATAGATATTTCAGACTCTTGTCGTTAGTGAATACATAGCACTTTTCCTCATATAGATAATGGCTTTGTATCTTTGAGCAAACACAATTGATGCAAGCTCTAAGTCATGTGTTGGCTAGTTTTTCTCTTAAGGTTTTAACTGTTGAGAAGTATAGGCAACAACCTTGCCATCCTATATGAGTACACATCCCAATCCATTCAGTGAAATCATTACTGTATATAGTGAACTCTATCCCTAACATTGGCTGAACTAAAATTAGTGCCTCTGTCAACATACTCTTAAGCTTGTCAAAACTCTCTTAACATTTGCTATCCCATTCAAATTTCAAATCTTCCCTTAGAAAACATATTATAGGGGCTATAATCAAGAAAAACCCCTCGATAAACCTTATGTAATAGCTTACTAAATCCAAGAAACTCATGATCTCTATTGTGTTCCTTAGTAGTTTCCATTCCATTATTGCCTAAATCTTACAATAGTCAACCTTTATGCCTTCGTAGATGCTATGTGCCCTAAAAATGCTACTTCTTCTAACCAAAACTCATACTTGCTAAGTTTGGCATAGAGTTATTCATCCTTCAAAATCTATAAAGCCATTCATAGATGCTTCTTATACTATTCTCAGTTCTTGGAATAGACAAGAATGTTGTTTATGAAGACTACCACAAATTGCTCTAGAAATGGCCTAAAGATTCTATTCATAAAATCCATGAATGCCATCAGCACATTAGTTAACCTAAAAGGCTTCACTAAGAACTCATAGTGACCATATTTAGTCCTGAAAGCCATATTGTGTATGTCTACCTCTTTTGCTCTCAATTGATAATACCCAGATCTAAGATCAATCTTAAAGAAGACACCCACCCCTCTAACTTGATAAAAAAGATAATCAATCCGTGTTAATGGATACTTGTTCTTAATGGTGACTTTGTTCAACTGTTTGTAATCCACATAAAGTCTCAAAGAACCATCCTTCTTTTTGACAAATAAGACTGATGCTCCCTATGGCGAAACATTTGATCTAATGAAGCCCTTATTAAGAAGCTCTTGTAACTGTATCTTTCACTCTTTCAACTCCGTAGATGCCATTCTACATAGAGTTATAGAAACTGGCATTATGCTTGGCATCACCTCAATCTCAAATTCTAACTCCCGTTTTGATGGCAAACTAGGTAACTCATCTGGAAAAACATCCCTAAACTCAGCTATAATAGGAATTTGACTAGCTTCTATTGTTTCCCTTGTTGTGCCAACCGCATAAGCAAAATAGGCTTCACAACCCTTTTGTATCATTATTATAGCCACAGTTGCTAAAACTACCTTAACCACGCAATCAGATCTTTCACCCAACACTATCACTTTTGACCTATCACTAACTTGTAATGTGATCCTCTTCTTCTTGCAATCCACCATGACATGATACTTGGATAACTAGTCTATGGCTATGATAAGATCAAACTTATTGAATGGTAGTTCAATGAGATCTGCTAAGAAAACATGTCTTTATGCTGATAATGGATAGTCTCTATACACTTTATTCACTATGAGGTGATATCCTATAGGATTGCTAACCATCATATCAAAGCTAAGGTCATCTGGTTCTAAACTCCAATCTATAATAGGTGTAGTGCAGATATATGATTGTGTGGACCCAGGGTCTATCAATGCTAAAGTAGGCAAATCAAAGATATGGAATATACCCACAATAACATTAGTGGCCTCTGCCTCCTCTCTAACTCTAATGGCATACTGTCCAGCTAAAGCTCTATTCTCTATCTTATCTTTTTGACTGGCCCCAGCTTTATTTCCTGTATCTCTTTTATCCTCCTTCTATGAAGGAACATCAGTTTTCATCGAGCAATCTCTCTAAAAGTGATCTTTGGAGCCACAACCCTAGCAAGATCTTGGTATAAGTCTCTAACATACCCTTTGATGTCTTTAATAGCAAGTCTCACAAGTATGTTTCATAGCATTGCCTGTAGTGGATTTGAGAGTGCCTGAAGTATGAGTTTATGCTCAGATCTATGCTCTAGAACCCTATCCCAACCTTTGTGATCAATTTAATTGCTTGCCTTGATAATATTTGAATTGACCACTCTTATGCTTCCTATCAGATGCATACTTAGAATTGCCTTGCCCATATCCAAAAGATCTCTTTTTGAAGTTGTCTTACTTATGACTCAGATCGTGCACCTTTTTTTATAGTGTGACATGTTCCTACCAAGGCTAAAAAGTCTCATATCTTCATAAGAGCAACCTATTGCATGACATCTAAGTTCAAACCCTTCTCGAACTTCTTACAACAATCTTCTTCTATCGCAACCACTGCCTTTGCATAATGGCTCAGGCAAGCAAATTCCTTCTCATACTTAGAGATTATTCTATGTCTCTACTTGAGATCCATGAATTCCTTGTATTTCTAGTCCAGGTAGTGCTCAGTGATGTACTTTTCCTTGAATTCCTTAAGAAAGATATTCCTTGTGATATCTGCGATTGTATTTTCCTTAGTGATTGCCTCCCACCACTTTAAGGTTTTTTCAAATATCATTGAAGTGGCACATGTAGCATACTTATCTTATGGGCATCTCAACTGCTGCATAATACAAATCATCTAGTCCAACTAGTGCTTAACTCTGCTGGACTCATCTAACTCTTCCCCATTAAAGAATTTAGCTCCATTCTTAATTAACCTCTCTATATAAGTCCTCTTAAAAGCTAGTTGTTATTATGGCACTAAAGGTGGAATAGATTATGCATTAGCAATAACAGCAACCATAGCCACTATTACCTGTCTGACAAAATCTAGCATCATCTCTAACTAAGTAAGTGGACCTTGTTGTCTAGAAGCAACATGTCCAGCATCACTGGGAGTCACATACTCATGTTGTGCCTCCCCTTGTCCTATGCTAAAGGAGCATGACTTTTTACTCCTTCTTTCTTACTAGGCATAGCACTATTACTCATTCCCGTACCTATAGGTAAGAGAAATAGATTATGAGCCACATATGTAACAATATTTGATCTAAATGTACTATGACTCCCTAAGTGCACTTATGTAACCCATAGGTCAAATGGAAAATCCCAATTGGAGCCTTGATACCACTAAGTGTGGCATCTTTCACTTAATTAGCATAGTAGACCTGAATGGGAGAGGTGCGCATGCAAAATAATATCTAATTCCATTATCCAAAAATCACAAAAATTTAAAACTTTTATTTTGGAATACATTCCTGGACTTAAAAGATGTATAAAAGCATTAAAAACACTTTGGCATGCATATCAAGGTAATATATTAAGGTTATTGTGTCAAAAATTCGATAGCATGATGGTTGTACCGGGACACTTTCCCAAATTTTTACGAGCTTAAAAACACTTTTATGAAACCAATAAAATCATCTCCAACTCTAATGGGTCCTCTTGACCCTCTATATCCATCACAAAATCACAGTGAGGCTTATCACAATCAACATTCTCACTTGCAAACTTATCAATGAACACACAAACATGCAAGAAGCAAAAAAGCAATATCAATAGTTATATTTTGAATACAAAAACCCACTGCAAAATGCAGATTAGACCCAATCCATCTGAGATCACAAGAGCATACTAACTAATAACATATTACATTTACATGACACTCACTATTACAAAATGCCAAAAATACCCATGCAGAGGCTAACTTTGTGTCACCTATTATGTAGAAGCTTTGGCTTTAATCTACTGCCTTATTACCTACTCATCGCAAACAAGCATTGCACTAAGCTTTCGATTAGAGGTGTAATCACTTTAAATTGTAAAAAGGTTAGTTTTAGCATGCATATATATACAACATCTATCATTATCAATTTTAATATCACAACATGAATTTTCAATGGCTTATTTGTAAACATGCAATTTTCAAGCAATAATCATGCCTTTAGATATCATACATGCCAAATATCCCATAAACATCATATAACAATCATTAATAGGCTATAATGCACAACATATATCATGTCATCATCTTAATAGCATGTAAGACACCTTACCATAATTATGCATTTCAAGGAATAATGTCAAGTGTTTTTTGGGTCATAAAGGCTTTATTCACTCAAAGACTCATTTTAACATCATTCGGCCTCATTTTCACATACATAACTATCCATATTGGTATTTTGAGTTATATTAACATATATTCACCATTTTTAGTCATTTGAATGATAATGGTCATATCTAAATGCCTAAGTCTAATTTTTGAGTTATTTTGCTTACCTATACTTATTTGACCCATATTAGCGCCATTTTACACTCAATTCTCAATTTGGTGTTTTTAAGCCATTTTAGTTTGTTTAACATATGCCTATATCAGTAAGACAACTAATCAAGACTGGATAATGGAAAATTTAGGATTGAAGGCACTTGTACACATAAGCATATAGACTTAGGCCTATAGGCACTCACATCTATAGATGCGTAACACTTAAGCCCGTAGGTACTCACATCCATAGATGCATAACACTTTGGACCGTAGGCACTCGCACCTTTAAGTATGTAATCTTAGGCCTATAAGAACTCACATCCTTATATGGATAAATAAACATAGGCCTATAGGCACTCGTACTTGTCAACATGTAAATCAATAACTATAGGTCCCAAACCCGATGGTATGTTAACAACTGCTAAAATTCCTAGTTGATCGGTCAACCTATCTAAACTAGGTTATCTAATTATACAGGATTTATTAAACATGCCATTATGTGTCATTTTAACCAATTTCACTTTCTATACCATTAAATTTACTTAAATGTACCATTGGCCTCATTGCACTTTTGCATGACCTATTTTTAAATCACTTGGCCAACTTAGGCCTATTGATGTCTATTACCACTCATAGGACTCATTTCCTAGGTGTAATGGCATCAAATCACATTAATGTGTCAAAAAGGTCAATTTTATATAATATAAGTCTCAAGTCAGTGTTTGACTCAATTCTGTTCACGGTATGAATGTCACGACCTAAACATGCCTAAACTGATTGGTAGGCTCACATAAAGCATTCGGCTACTTCTAGCATGCACACACATTCATATAACATGTAATCTCATATAGGATCGAAATCTTAATTAAAATGAGCCATATGAACAATTTCACCCATACTAATCATAATATGCCTAAATGCTCATTACATGTCCACTATAGGTCTTAAATAGTTCGTGGACCATAAGACTAACTACTTGGCTTCTAGTATACCTCTTCCATTATAGATATAATTTATCAATTATAAGCCATACATACATATTATGTGATTTAATGCATAAATTGCCATAATGTTTCCTACACACACATAAGGCATTTTTAGACTTTAAAGCCACATTCTATCTCATTTTAAGTCACATTTCCATTCATTGCACTTATTTTACGTATATATAGCCATATGCACATATTACTAAGCATATGACACATAACATGGCATAATTGCTTCTAACCTGCATATTGCATTCCTAAGCTAATTACTAACATTCTTCTAATTTCCTCACTTTTAGTCACACCTAACCATCAAATTTTATGCATTTATCATCCCATTCATCATAAATTTCTAATTATGGCATTTATTGCACTTTTATGCATTTGATTACATTTAATACTAATATAGACATAATAACACATAACATTTTTCATGCAATTTTGTAAAATTTAAGGTGATTACACATACCAATTAAGGTCATACGGGACACCCAAAGTCGGCCTAGGCCTTCTTCTTACCTCGGGAGGCTAAGGTTAACATTTCACCTACGAATTTAAAAGGGTACAAACTTTAAAAATTAATAGAAAATAACATAAAAGTCAAAAAAATATTTTAAGCATAGATATGAACTCTACGACACCCTAGGTACCCGTTTATTAGCAAAAAAGAAATTTTTAAGTTTTAGGAGGTTACTATTCACCTCAAGAAATTTCTCGATTTTCTCTGCCATTCCTGATTATTTTGGTCTCCATAGATTCTTCTCGAGATACTCTTCGATATGAGCATAATTTTTTAATGTGGGTGTTGTTGTGGAAGGAAGAAGAAATCAAAGAATGGAGAGGAAGAGAGAGGATAAATTTTTAGCTTGGTGGTAGAGGGAGTGTATGTTACTTGTATGGAATGAAAATGAAAAGAAAAAAATTATTTCCATATTTATACTTATAAAAAATTTAATTTTTCATTCTTTTAAAAATTTTTTATAAATAATAAGAGTGTCAGTTTTCCCCCATTTTTGTCCCTAAAATTCAAGTAATTCATGCCTGAACTCTTTTCAAAATATTGAGCCCAAATTATGACAAGAACTTAAAAAATTAATTCATTTTATTTCTCAGAAACTAGGTAAAAATAGTTCCCAAACTTAAAAATTTCTAATTCTAAAGCCATTGGACTCTTTGAAATATTTAAGTATCAAGTTGTAATATTTTTAGATTATTTTGGGCAACTTTTTATTTAATTTACAATTTAGCTTTGCTTGTGGTACTATTCATAGGACATTGCCATAAAATCTTAATTAGCATTTTTAACCATCCGAATGACTTTGGATTGGCTTTAAACTTTACCCAAAATTTTCTCTTAATTAATACTCCCCATCGATATACTTAGTGTGATTCCAGTTTTGGGAAGCACTAATCATCTCGGGAAGTACTATTCATAAGAGTCGGGATTTTTAAGTTGTTATAGCACCTACTTAGTTTGATAATAGGGATCAATTCACTGGAACCTCCCAGTACCTAATTGGCAAATATTAGGGATCAGTTCATGGACCTCCTAATATCTATAAGTAGGATAATAGAGATAAGCCCTATGGGAACTCCCAATACCTTAATCAGTATCTCTAATATAGTACTAGTGGATAGTAAGGATCAGCCCTATAGATCCTCCTAATATCTAAATAATCTAATGAGCAGTAGGGATCAGCCCGTATAAACCTCCCAATACTTGGGTGTGTAAGATTCAACCTCAAAACCTCAGCGGCTACACCCACCATCTCATCAAATAATAGTGGCCCTAGGAGGGCCAACCTGCCTAGCAGCTGCTAACACCTTAGTTGACCGATCAACCCATCCAGTAAGTGTCTAACTAATAGGCCAATTTACTATTCATTCTTTAGTTATTCAATTATTAATTATCTTTCATCTAATGTCATATCGCTAACAACTTACATTTTAATTTTTGTTACACTTATGCATATTTTTCCCAATTTAGGTAATTTTCACAGAATCATTATTCATTTGGTCATTTTTGTACCCAGTAATATTCAATTGGTCATTTCTTATGATCACGATTTCCATGTCACTGCTCATACAAAATATGAATTTAGTGTTTCTCTAACCATTACACATTATCATGATTATCAAGTCATCTATCACACTTATGCCATTATTTCCACACACTAACCACCATTTCAAGTGTCATTCCATGTAACACTATTATACATCAATTTAGTTCACAATTCACCAAACCACTATTCAATACATCTTATAGTTCTCATTCACATTCTTACCATGATTTTTATCTCATTTTCATGTTAATGCCATACATATCATACCATATACATGTACATACTTTACCTCACATACATGCACCCCATTGGGCCAATTCATGTGCATATACCTACACTTATTTTCTCTCACCCAAATCATGCATATAAGCTTATTTTCATGCCATTAACATAACTATATCATCTTTTTACATCAATTCCATGCTAAACCATATTTTTTACCATTCCCATACACACTCACACATATAATTTCACATGGCATGCTTAAATTGTCTTAAGTCCACATACCTAGGGTGTGAGAACACCCCTTTTTCCACCACTTTAAGGTCTTGAATGGGGTTCTCCTTCAATCCCTTCTCTTTGACCTAAACATAGTCAAATTTACCTTAGAAAAATTCTTTAAAATTTTACATAACTCTAACTTGAAATCCAAGAACATGGAATTTGTTAGAATTACCTAAACTACCTAAAATAAAAATAAACAAAATTTTGACACTATTCACCAAGTGTCAATATCTCACTTTCTAGCCTTCTGTTCTAATTTTTGTTAATTGGAATAGCTTCAAGAGGCTGTAAAGGTAAAGAACCATATACATTTTGTGAGAAATGGGCTAGAATGAAGGGAGAAGTGAAACAAAAAATGGGAAGAGAAATAGTGTTGAATGGTGTCAGTCTAAGGAAGATGAAGGGGGTGGGAAGTGTTTTTGGCACATTTGGGACCCCCATATATGCATAACCTTTTATATTAATAGGGTGGATGGCCCAGATCGTGACATATGGTGATATAATGGTCCTTTTTCTCTCAATTTTTGTTTAAACTCCAAAAATTCAGTCACTTTTCTAGACCTCCAAAAATAGTCATTTCAATTTTAAAAAAAATCTCAATTAGTGCCATTATGTGACCCGTAAAATTTCAAGTCAAAATTCAATCAGTGACTATGGTTATTATCCACCCACTAAAATAAGATATTCAAAATAAATATCAGATCACCTTAAAAAATTAAAATTCCTTCACCACCGCATAGATTGGAATTTTTGACATTCTAATAATGGCATTTTCTGGTCCATCTAAGCACATCCTAGAGCTATCCTAACACAAACTCATTTTATGTCATTATTCACTATTTCTTAGCCAGAAATGATTTATTGGTTCTGTTAAAATTTTAAATTATTTCATTTTTGTCCATTTTTTATCTCGTTAAAGTTTTATGACTAATATGGCCCCTTTTAGCCTTATTAAGGTGCTCCAACTCACAAGAAGCACTATTCATGCCACGAAAGTATTATTCATGAAATTTTGACTTACGGGTGTTACAATCCCAAATAGTAACCTGTAAGGAAAACACTTTTATATACTTAAGCACCTCAACTATAATTTCCATATCCTCTATATCATCTTAAATATATACAACATCGACAAAACTCAAAGCATGTATAAGAAATAACATCCATAACATACATCTATATATACAACCATACAAATTTAAAGACTTACAAAACTAACTTGAAAATATATTTAAGCCCAAATCGCTTGTTACATAATTATAATCATGCTACATCACACACACACACACACATATATATATATAATACAAAAAAGAAATGTTTCTCTTGATCTGCACAGTTAAATTGAGGCTTTCACTTTAGTATACTCTTTAGCCTATGCATTGAAGGAACAAATGATATACTAATCTTAGAGCTTAGTGGTGTATCTAATATAATGTGTTAAATGCATGCCCTAGAGCTCATATGTCATAGTGCTATTTTATCTACATAATAAATATTTGTTTATAATAAAGCCATTCTTTTATAATAATAGTGCTTATGTTAATTAATTTATGTGATATGATCTAAAACTATGCAATGTGATATGATCT
>CANXYI012067102.1:0-15016 GCA_948208565.1 Hura crepitans
AATCTCAGTTTTTCCCCTTCTATATCCCTAAAATTCCAACAATCCAAGCCCTAAATCCTCTCAAAATCTCGAACCCAAATTATGATAATAACCCAAAAAATTAATATATTTTATGTCCTAAAAATTATTTAAAAATAGTTACCAAACACAAAAAATTTTGATTGCAAAGCCATTGGACTATTCAGAATATTTGAGTATCAAGTTGTAACATTTTTGGATTATTTTGAGCAATTTTTTGTTTATTTTATGATTTAGCTTTACCTGCAGTACTATTTACAGGACAATGCTGTAAAATTTGTATGCTTAATGCACCTCGAGTTTTGGGAAGCACTATTCATCTTGGGAAGTACTTTCTATGAGAGTTTAGATTTTTAGGTTATTGCAATATATATATATATATGTGTGTGTGTGTGCGCTTGCGGGTACGTGTGTATGTGTGTGCGTGCGTATCCTATTTAATGATACGGGTCTAAGACCCCTATGTGTGTTGACTATTTATTGTTGAAATGAGTATTTGAAGGACTAGAAGGGTTTGGGTTGTTTGTGATATGTTAATAATGGTTATAGAAGTGCATTTTCTATAGGTTTAAATTTTTTTGATTTGCACCCAAACAACCATTTTGCTGCCGAAATTTTTATTAAAATACCTTTGTTTGAGATTGTTTAATAAATTGGCTATTATAGATAAATAAAATGATGTTAAGTAATAATAAATGTAAATGATATCAAAATAACATGAGATTAGTAGTCCAGGTTATCGAGTCCATAAAAGTTAAATGCATGATAAGTTAGGTAGGATCAGGATAGGTGACCTTTGGAAAAGTAACGGGTGTTACAGTAGGTGGTTTAAAAGTAAGTTTAGGCATTCCTAGGTGTTGTATACATGAGTGTCATTATCTAGGGTTCTATGCCAAGTAAAGCTATAGTGTATAAAACTGATTATCTATTTTTTGTAGTGTGTTACGATGAGTGAGCAACCCCCACTAGAACTAGAGGAAGAGTTGGCAAGCAATGCACTAACAATAATTCATGGACCAGAAGTAAGTTTAGCAATGCCAATGTTGAGTGATACAACATGTGAAGCATAGTTATAGGCCTCACTAGCATTGCTATAATAGATTGTTAATTTGCTAAAGCACACTACTATAGCTACCGCCCCACCGCTATGACCACCAACCCGGGCACAACCCTCATAGTCTGTAATATTATGGAAATCATACTTAGAGAGAGTGAAGAAAATGGAGGCTTTGGACTTTGTTGGAACAACTGAGGATGATACTGCTATGGTTGAGTATTGGCTAAAGTGTATGATTAGGATTTTGGAATAACTAGAGTACACCATAGAAAAAAATATAAAATGTGCCACCTCCCTCCTCCTAAAAGAAGATTTTCATTACTGGGACATCACTTAAAAGAGGAAGGCTATAGTAGATCTCACTTATGATTTCTTCCTTTAGGAATTTAGAAAGATAAATATATTAGAGACCTACCTAAATAAGAAGCGATAAGAGTTTCTAGACTTGAAAAAAGGGCACAAATTGGTGTTTGAGTATAGAAAGACTTCACTCACCTTAGCAAATATGTGGAGGAGTTTGTGCCCACTAAAGAGAAGTGTTGTAAGGGGTTTGAAAAAGGCCTTAATATAGAGCTAAGGATGCAGATAACTACCACCAAGTTTTTAGAATTTTCCTCTCGGGTGTGAATAACCTATGCAATAGTGGAAATGGTGAAAAAAAGGGAAATTTTCTAGAAGAAGAAACCTTTCCCTATAGGATAAACTAGCTCAATAACTAATACATGTAAGATGCAAAAGGGCACTCAAACACTACAACAATCCTAAAGGTAGAGCCAAAATCAGAAGTCAAGGCAAACACCTCAATCCAAGCCTTGACCTCCACAACAACCTGTTAGCACTCTAGTATCTATGGCAAATAATGTACTTCCAGTATATGGGATGTGTAATAGGAAACACTGAGGACCATGTTCACAAACTAGATAGGGAGAGTGCTTCGTCTATAGATCCAAAGATCACTATTAGAGGGAGTGCCCCAAGAAGTATATAGATGCTACTTAGTTTCAAGCTTTTTCTCTAGCACCCAGTAGAGGTCAGAAGGAGAACAAAAATGATAAGCCAGGTACAAATCAAAGGATGAGATTAGAGGCTCGAGCACTAGCTAGGTAGTATGCCATTTGAGCTCATGAGGAAGCTAAAGCACTCGATATCATCACTGGTACCTTTTCTTTGTTCAATACCTCTATTTTAGCATTGATAAACCCATGATCCACTCATTCATATATCTACACCACACAAGCACATGATAGGGGTTAAGAAACTAAACCCTTGGACATAGATATCTTGGTTAGCTACCCGATTAGGCAGAATGTGATAGTAAACAGAGCATATAGAAATTGTCCTCTAGTAGCTCAAGAATAAGCATTCCCAATTGACCTCATTACACATCTCTTCAATGAGTTTGACATTATTTTAGGTATTGATTGTTTGTCTGAACACCGATCGATAGTTGACTATGAACATAAGAGACTAACCCTTCGGATAGCTGAGGGACATGAGACGATAGTAGTTAGGGAGTGGAGTTCTTTATCTAATATTATCTTAGCTTTAATAGTAAGACAACTAATCTAAAAAGGATGTAAGGCTTATCTAGCTCATGTGGTTAACACAAGTAACACAAAATCAAGTTAGATGTGCTTCTAGATGAGTTACCAAGACTAACATCGAAATGAGAACTCAATTTTAAAATTAGGTGCATCTTAATACTACTCCTATGTCCATTACTTTGAATAGTATGACACCTATAGAATTAAATGAGTTGAAGGTGTAGTTGCAAGAATTGTTAGATAAAGGCTTCATCAAGCCGAGTACTTCTCCATGAGGAGCACTAGTGCTTTTCATGAAAAAGAAAGATGGGTCACTTCGACTGTGCATTAATTCTAGACAATTGAATAATGTGATAGTCAAAAATAAGTACCCATTATCTTGAATTGATGACTTTTTTTATTAGCTCAAAAGTGCCAGTTTGTTCTAAAAAATTGATTTGAGATTAAGGTATCACTAATTGAGGATTAAGGAATCTAACATTCTAAAAATTTCTTTTTGCACTACATACATGAATTATGAGTTTCTAGTGATGCCATTTTGGCTTACTAATACCTCTGCAACTTTCATGGACCTCATGAATAGAATTTTTATGCCCTACTTAGATCAGTTTGTCATAGTGTTTAACAATGACATTCTAGTATATTCTAAGAATTGAGAGGAACAGAAGCAACATTAAAGAGTGGTGTTACAGAACCTGAGAGAAAAATAGATGTATGCAAAATCGAGTAAGTGTGAATTTTGGTTGAATGAGGTAGCCTTTTTAGGCTATATAGCTTCAGCAAAAGGTATTAGGATTAATCTGAGTAAAGTCAAGTCTATATTGGAATAGAAGTATCCTAAGAATGTGACTAAAATACAAAGCTTCCTAGGATTGGCTGGGTATTATAGAAGGTTGTAAAGGGCTTCTCAATGATTGCAGATCCATTGACCTGCTTATTGTAGAAGGATGTGAAATTCGTGTGGCATGACAAATACCAAACGAGCTTTGAAAAGCTAAAAATGATGTTATCTAATGCTCCTATTCTCACTTAACTAGAGCAAGGGAAAAACTTTATGATTTATAATGATGTATCACATAATAGGCTCAGATGTGTTTTGATGCAAGAAGGAAAAGTGATAGCTAATGCTTTAAAGCAACTAAAGCCACATGAACAAAATTATCCAAGAGATGGCCTAGAGTTGGCTACTATTGTATTTGCATTGAAAGTTTGGAGGCACTGCTAATATGATGACAAGTGTAATATCTATACTAGTTATAATAGCTTGAAATACCTCCCCACATAGAAGGAGTTGAAGCTAAGGCAATGACACTAGATAGAGCTGATAAAGTACTATGATTATTTGATTGGCTATCTCTACGTAAAGCTAATATGGTAACTAATGCCTTAAGCTAAAAGTTTATAGTAGCCATGAAAGCTACGAATGCTAACATGGAGTACACCGAGGGTAATCCCATTTTAGCTAAACTGCAGGTGAAACCTAACCTAAAGTAATAGGTGAAAGATGCACAAGTTAAGGATGACCACCTTATATAGATTATGGGTAATGTCAAAGAGGGGAAGATTATAGAATTTGAAATCAAGATGGATGGATGCCTATATTTCCATGACAGGTTGTGTGTACTTGAGGTGGAAAAGATAAAGATATAGATCTTAAGGGAAGCACATGATGCCCCTATATTCAATGTATTTAGGGAGTACGAAGATGTAATTTGATCTAAAACCTTATTATTAGTGGCCAAGAATGAAACAAGATATAGTAGATTATATGGCTCGATGCCTCACATGTCAACAAATGAAGGCCAAACATCAAGTTCCTTCTAGATTGTTGCACTTAATAGAAAATTTGGAATGAAAGTGGGAAAAGGTAACTATTGATTTTATGATGTGACTACCAAAGACTAGGAGCAAATATGATGTGGTCTGGGTGATTATAGATAGGCCAACTAGAACATTTCACTTTATTACAGTTAAAATGGATTATTCTTTAGAGAAATTGGCATAACTATATGCAGAAGAAATTATGAGACTACACAGGGTGCCATTAGCCATTATTTTTTATCGAGATCCTTGATTTACTTCTAAGTCTTGGAAGAAGTTGCAATAGGCTTTGGGTACCCATCTAACTTTAGCACTGCCTTCCATCCATAAATAGATAGACAATCATAACAAGTTATACAAGTGTTAGAGGATATGCTATGTAGTTATGCCATTTAATTTAAAATGAGCTAGTAATAGTACTTACTTTTGGCAAAATTTTCCTACAACAATAGCTATCAAGCTATTTTAGGCATGGCTCCCTATGAAGCATTGTAAGGTATAAGGTGTAGAACTCTATTTTGATTGAGCGAAGCAAGTGAAAATAGGCTTATAGGACCTGATTTAGTTAGACATGCTGAGGAAAAAGTTAAAATCATCAGAGAAAGTTTAAAGGTGACTATCAACTGACAAAAGTCATATGGAGAAATGGAAAGATGTTGAATATAAAGTCAGTGACAAAGTGTTCTTGATGGTATCCTCATAAAAGAAAATGCTTTGGTGTGTCATGAAAGAGAAGCTAAGACTAAGATTTATGATCCATATGAGATTACAGAACGTGTGAGATTAGTGGCTTGCTGACTATCATTACCACTAGAATTGTAGTAAATTCATAACATATTCCACATCTCAGTGTTAAGGTTGTATAAATCTGATCCTTCACATGTGATATTGGCTAAGGAGATCTAAGTATAACTCAATCTTAATTATGAAGAAGAACTAGTATAAATATTAGCCCGATAAGTCAAGAAACTAAGAAATAAGTCCATACAACTGGTGAAAGTGCTATAAAGGCACCATAAGACTGAAAAAGCCATTTGGGAAAGTGGAGAGCAAATAAAGGCTCAATATCCACACCTATTTTTCTCAAGTAATTTCAAGTACAAAATTTCTTAAAAGAGGAAGGATTGTAATGCCTGAGAATCTCAATTTCATAAATAGTACTCCTCGAGGCATAAATAACATCTTTCGAGCATTTGAGGCACTTTGTAATGGACATGAATGAAGTACTAGTCATAAAACTTCGACAAGCCAAAAAACAAAGAAAATGAAATAACTAAAACTCTTAGCACAGCACCAATAAATTGTTTTAGGCTAAGAACTAGTGAATAGTAACCTTAGTTGGCATTATGTAAGGAAAGGCCTGGAATGAACATGGATGGGCTCAAAAATAGCATACTCGTAATGTCAAAAATTCCATTTAATCTATTGGTAATGGATTTTAATTTTTTGAGGTCATTTGATATTTATCCTAAATTTCTTAATTACACAAGTGAATAGTTACCCTTGTTCCCTTTAGAGTTTTGATATGAGATTTTAGAAGACCCATAATGTGACTGGAGATTTTTTTGGCACTGAGAGTATGATTTTGGGAGGCCTTGAATAATTAATTTAGATTTTTAAAGCTTAAAACAAAAATTGGATTAAATGGACTATCGGATTCACATAGGGTGTGATCTAAGCCATCCAAGTGTTTAATATAAAAGGGATGGCATATATGGGTATGTTACACATGCCAAGCCTTTTATCTTCCTCCTTTCCCCACCATAGGCCGATGCCATCCCTAAGTCCTCTTTCTCCTTTATTTTAAAGTAAATTTCAACACTTCTTCCACTAAATCACACTTTCACAATCTCTTGAGTTACACCCACAGATAGATTTTAAGGACATTGGCTAAATGGAGAGAACTGAACATTTGGTGAATAGTGCCTAAAGTGAGTAGAAATGCTTCTTTCTTAATTTTCATTTTAATTTTAGGTAGTTCTTAGTATGCCATGATTAACCATGAAAATAGTTTTTGATTTGGAGTTATGTAGAATTTTTTTAGAATTTATCAAACCCTAAATTATGTATGTTTGTAGTGAAAGAGAAAATTATTAAGGTGCAGAAGCCAAGCAAGCCATGAAGAGGTGGATTAGGGTGTTATGACACCCTAGATATGTGAATTTAATGCAAAATGTGTTGTTTATAATGTTAATGTTCATGTGTGTTCATGTAAATGTGTATGAAAGTGACATATTATGTGTATGTGTGTGAAATTACTTATAATACTTGTGTGAGTGTGTTATGGTGAACACATGATGCTTGAATATACGGAGAATTGTATGTAAAAAGAGTTTGAAAGTGTGTTTGTAGGTATGTCCTAATGGTGTATGAATGGGGAATGTATATGTGTATGTGTAATTGACATGGTATGGTAATGTACTTAAGCTAGAAAGTAAGTTTAAAGTGTGTGTGTGAGGTAAGAAATAAAGTGTGGATGCTTAAGCATGGAATGGCCATGAGGTGTCTCATGGTTATAAGGTAGATATGCATAGATGTGAGATGAAGGTTAATGGTAATAAACATAAGTTATGCTTGTAGCTATGTAATTGAGAGAATTAATTGCTATAATGTGATTGAAAGAAATGCTAAGTGGTAGGGATAATGAAACTTAATATCTATGTAAGTGTGCTTGATAAAACATAACTTGAAGTATAAGGATTAATGATTGGAATTTCGGGACTATGAAAATGAACTAAATGGATGATGTAACGATGGTTTTAAGGTCTTATAATTGTTGGTTATGGGATAATGAAAATATGAGCGTAAATATCTTGTCAATAAGTGACTAAAATAAACACATATTAAACTATATATAACTTGGAATGCAAGATTGTAACTAAAGTTAGCCCATATCAGTTACATACCCATTGGATAGGTTGACCAATCAATAAGGGAATTAGTAGCTACTAGGGGTTTTGGTCCATGCAACCTATTGCTTATGTACATAATATCATAGGTGCAGCTGATGAGGTTCTAATTATAAGCCTGCACACTTGGGTATTTGGAGGTTTACATGGATTGATTCATGTTATCTAGGGTTATTAAGGAAGCTTAAATAAACTAACTCTAGTGATCTTGGGTATTAGGAGGTCCACATAGATTGATCCCTCCTTACTAATATTATAGTTGATTTAGGAGGTCCCACGAGACTGATCCCTATTATCCACTTGAGCTTGAATGATATTTGGGATTTTAGAGGTCCCTTAAGGCTAATCTCTACTATCCCCACTATTAGGAGGTCCACTAGAACTAATCCCTACCACTCCGATTTGGGAGGTTGTCATTAACTGATCCTAGCTATCAGGTTGAGCTGGGTAGGTGCAGCTATTGAGATCCAAAATATGGGCCACTGCATAACTTATATCCTATTATCTAGTGTCTTAAAGTGTAGTCTTTCTAGTATGGGCCTAAACAAAAAAAATAAAATGAATAAACAAAATGTCAGAATCAGAATTCATCATGTAACTTGCATAAATAAGAATAGGAAAATAAAGTCTAAATGACTTTAGTGGACTATGAAACTCACTAAACCATATGTAATGGAATGGTCTAATTTATAACTAAGATTACAAATAAATGAGCATGCATGATCTAAAGAGTTGTATTATATGTATATGTTTCATGTTTGCATGATACAATGCATCTTACATTGAATTCACTACTGAACATATATACTCAACATGTCAATGCTCTAATACGTAGGTAGAAGATAATAGGTTGTGGCTCAGCCTCTATCTATAGTGCATTTATAAATCTCTTTGGCTATACCTCTTTGTTATCTTTTAAGTTTGTATAGAATAGGGCACTCATGTATATATAGTGTTAGGGTCTAGTCATGTAAAGATGTTAAGTATTACATTTTAACATATCTTAGATTATAACTAGTAAGACAAAAATGTAAAATTGTATGTATATGTGTGTGTGTGTGTGTGTGTGTGTGTCCATGTGTGTGTGTGTGTGTATATATGTGTATGTGTGCGCATGTGTATGTCATTTGATGATAAGTGTCTAAAACCCTTATGTGTGTTGACTATTTGATGTTGAAATGAGTATTAGAAGGACTAGAAGGGTCTAGGGAGTATGCAATATGTTGATGATGGTAATAAAAGTGCATTTTCTATAGTTTTTAAATATTTAATTTTTCACCCAGGGTGTCATTGTGCTGCCAAAAATTCTATTAGAACTCATTTGTTTAAGATTGCCTAAGGAATTAGCTATTACAGATAAATAAGAAAATGATAAGCAATAATAAAGTTAAGCAAAAGCAAAATAACATGAGAATAGTAGTCGAGTGTTGGGTTCGTAGAAGTTAAAAACATGACATGTGGGGTAGGATCATGATAGGTGACCTCTAACAAAGTAGCATCTTTTATCCTATCCTGTTAGAGGTCTAGTAAGGGGTGTTACAAAGAAAAAATAGGTTATTTAATGACCACAAATTACTATTAAAGGAATAAGCCATAAATAACCTTTGTTCATTAGAGTAAATGCAAATGGAAAAAAAAGATCTCTTATCACATGGTGGATGATGGCTTATCCCTCAATATTTGTCCACTCAAGATATCGACCAGCCTAAAAATGAAAGAACCTAAATAGACTTTACTAGAATTAGAAATTTATGCTATGATAATAGCACTAGAAGGTGAAAAGGGACTTTGAAACACCTCTCGCTTAACCCAGTAGGTGGATCCAAATGAGGGATGCCATAATGTGACACCTCTTACTCGAACCATTACCAACCTGAATAAGAGATGACACAAAAACCAACTTATATTACCTTTACCATTATCTTTTTAAAACCTTTAGTATGAAACCTCACATATTATCCTAACTATCTCATATCAACAAAATTTTGGCAACATAATGGCTACATCATAACATATCCCAAAAATAATACACGTAAAAAACAACACTTCTATATTATCTGAATCATTAACTAACCACCTGGACCCTTTTAGTCCTCACTTGAACTCAATATCCCAAGTAGACATATCATATCCTACAAACTCATCTACATACATGCATATCATAAAAACATAACATGTATAATATGTTTACATCCCAACATACTATATCATAAAACTCTAATCCTATTATGCTTACATATGAGTGCCAACTATTGATAATAGTACATTACACTATATAACCAAAATGTACCAAAAACACTAGTGACTATCTCCTTTGCACTGCACTACTGCTTTTGAGGCTAGCTATCTACTACCTACACATCAAAAAATATGATGCGCTAAGCATAAAGCTTAGTGGTGTATTTAGCAAAATATACTTACACACATATGTACACAAATGCATATTAAAAATGTAATGTAATGCCCAATAAATCCCAGTGTTATTAATAGTGCTTTTAGAGGCTGAAGGCACTAATTCTATTGAATGGAAGTATTAATTATAACATAATTTTGGGTGAATTTTGAAGTCAAAATGAAGTCGTTTAGGTGGTTAAAAATGGCCATTAAATTTTACGGCAGTTTCACGTGAATAGTAATCTAATTTTAGCTGAACCATAAAATAATTAAAAGTTGCTTAAAAAATTTTGAGATTAAAACAACCTGATACTCAAAAATTCTAATTAGCTTGTTGGCACTAAAATTGGAATTTTTAGAGATTGGGAAGTATTTTTACTAAAATTGGATAATATAAAAAGTGGCAATTTAGTTCATTTTTTCTCATTTTTGAGCTTTGATTTTTAATGGTTTGTAGGGCCCAAATTATGTGAATTTTTGCATGTTTAATTGAGATTAAATTAAGCTTGAAAAAGAAGGAAAAAGGGAAGAAAGAGAGGAAAAAATGGAAAATAAAATGTTTATTTTTCAAAAACTATATATATGGCCAAACTATTTTATTTTTTTGGTCAGCCCATTAAAAATCCTCCCTCCTCTCCTCTCTATGAAACCAATGGCATCTTCCCCCATTTTCCACCATTTTTGCTTCTTATTTCTTCAATATAAGCTCCATTTGGTTCAATCAAAATAATTTTGGGTGCCTCCATAACGTTTAAAGCATATTGGGAGCAAGAATTTTAAAGAAAACTGAGAGAATTGCTCGATTTTAAAGTGTGGTGAATAGTGACCTTTTTCGATTCGGGTAAGAATTTTTGAAACTTGATATTTTTCTTATGTTCCTAGGGTGGCCAAGAGCTATTTTATATAGTCGGATTTCATTTTTAATGTTAGTTTGATTTTATATGAATTTTTACATATCGAATCTGTAATGGGCAGTTGACAAACTGACAAAAATCGAGATAAGGGAAAAGTGAAGGCATAGGCAATCCTCGGGTTGCATTACAATCATTTTTGTATGTGTAATTGAATTGATTTATATAAATTTATGTGTGCCCTAAGATTTCCATATTATGTGATTATATGTAGTTATGTGCAAAATGCCAAATTGTGTGTATTAATGATATTAATTATGTTAAATGACTTTTAAGTTGAATGATAATGCATTTAAGATGTGTTGGTAAGCATGTGAATGATGTGAAGGTCATAATATGGTCATAATGTATGTATATACATTATGGATATATGGTAGGTTATAAGTAATTAAACATTTACTACATGTATGACTTTAATAATGTGAATTAGCATTTTTGGTGTGTATTAGTGTAATTATGAGATTGAAATGGATAATTGTCTTGTTAATACATGCATGGTGAATGGTATAGGGATGCATATATATAGGTGTATGCCTTAAAATGTGTGCTAGTTTTGTGGGATGGATATGCACGATTGCAAATGCATGATTAGGCATAAAATGACTTATGTATAATGAAATGAGTAATGTTGATGTGTATGAAAACTTGGTGCCATGTAATTAAATGAAGTGCCTATAATGATGTATTTGTGATTTTAACCACAATATGGATATGATTAAGCTAATGACAACCTTATGTTTTAGTGTGCTTAAGTTTCGGTACAATAAGGTTTGTATGTGTATAAATGACCTTAAAATGCAAGTATAGGCATATAATGGGTTATAATTGAAGGATGAAGATAAGTTGTGTGTGTGTGTGTTTATGGTCAAATGGCCTTGTGAGTTGCCTATTTTATGTATGCATGATATATTACATATTAAGGTGATATGAGATTAAAATGATGGATTTAGCATACTTATGATGTTATGGTTGAAATGGCTTAATAGGATGCTTTTAAGAACTAAATCTTACTTTCATGTACATAATATGAAATGGCATAAACATGAATATGATAATGATAATGGACATGTGAATGATGGTGCATGTAGTGAATAAAGGCATTTTTTTTATGCATAAATGCAATCTATGGTTGAATGGTCATTGGTGAAGCCATAATATGATTAAACCACATTATGAGCAAGTATAGGCATTACATTACCATGTAAGCCATAATGTGTTTAATGATAAATATTTAGGTATAAGGTATCTTGAATGAGCATATGCAATCATATAAATATTTAAATGGTAATTCCATTACATGAAATAACATATGGAGATAGAATGATGGAACTATAGTATTATGAATGTGTGTTTTTTATTATATGATGCAAATGACTTGAAATGTGATTAAATGCATGTGTTAATGTCTTTAGTCACAAAAAAAAAAAGGAAACATATACTATAATTTTCTAGTTTAGTCATTTGCTAGCTAAACCAAAGCAATTAAAAGTTACATTAAGCTAAAATTAAGATGGAGTAAGTATGAAATAACTAGAAATAGCCTAGTATGGATAGGTTGGCTAGTCAACTAAGGAGTTTTATAGCAACTATTAGGGCACCTCGGTGTCTTGATGCATTTTGTCCACAAGTCTACTAAATGTCTAACCCATAAACATTTATATTTTTTATCTTTGAATCCATGCGAGTATAGCCACCGTTAAGGTCTTATAGGGCTACTACACATACCTCATGCTAGTGTAGCAGTCGATAAGGTCTAGGAAGGCCACTACACACTTATGCTGGTATAGTATTCGTAAAGTCTATATAAAGGCCACTGCACACTTATCTCGTTATCCATAGGAAAATTGTTTTACTCTAAAATGGGCATAATTAAATAGGTTTAATTATATTTAAACATTTATACATGTGATAACATGGTGGCATGACCTTATGCATAATGTGATAAGTTTTAAGTATGTTTATGTTATATACATGTAATTAGAATGTGGCATATAAAGCAATATTATGAATGATTATGTTCAATTATATTTTGTATAATACAATAAAGGCATAAATGTATAAGTTAATTAGATTGCACTACTAAGCTATTGCTTAGTGCATAATTTGTTTTACAATGCGTAAGTAAAGAGACAGGTTGGGTACAAGCCTCGGGACTTCAAGTGTATTGAGAGGACTACTTCTTTTGGTATTATTTTTGGTTTTTGTATCTATAATTATGTGATGTATAGGTTAAGTACTCATGTAATGTATATAAAGAGAAATGGCCTAAACTATATCTAATGTGTTCTTTTTGAACTTCATGGTCTATAAAGCATTTTAAAGCTGATTTTAATTTATTGTGTTATATGATATCTCTTTCTGAGGTTGAGATTTGATTGATTGTGTTGATGTGTGTTGTTGGAGTGATTAGAGGATCATAGAAGTGGGGACAATGATTTATAGAAGTGCTGTTTGAATTGTATATTACTATTTATTTTTAGGAAAGTGTCTTAGTACAGTCATTATGTTGCCAAATTTTCATCATGAAATTTCCTGAAAGTGAATTGTAACTATATTTTGAAAAAAATTTGATAACTCATATTTCATAAGTTATGCATATGCTAAGATGTATTTAAAACATAATAATAATAGTGGATAAGGGTTGTTGAGTTTGGATAATGCATTTATGTGCACACTCCTTAGTCGGGCTCGGTGATTGGTCGGTAACCAAACCAGGTAAGGGGTATCATATTTGGTGGTACCAAAGCTCTAGTTTAGGCATTCCTAGTTGATATATGAGTGCTTTAGAGACTAGAATGTACATCACATAATTTATGATATAGAGGCTTATGACTTGTTCTCTTACCTATAGACAAGATGAGTGTTTCGATACATCATAGTGAGGAGGAATTCAAGAGTCATACTCTGACGACTGTAGCACTAGAGGCTATTAGAGTTGCATTTGCTTTGGGTAGTGTTATGGGGTATGCACCGTCAATAGTATAAGCTCCACCAGTATTTCTGTAGGAGATGTTACATTTATTGAGATAGGCTATAGTTGTTGCTTCACCACTAGCGCAGTAACCACTACCATAGCTTTAACTAGCCGGTGACCAAATTGGGTAAAGGTTGTCACATATAATGTTATACAGTCAAAACATATCGATTACACACATATAATTATGTACACTATTTACCTATATACACTTGTCACATTACCTTACTCTAATCATAACATATGTCTATTCAATTTAAGTTTATCAAATCTTTTCTTCATCATATATACATTTATATATATTACACATAATTTCTATTACTTAATTAATTAATTGGCCCTTATCTGACAAACATAAATCTTAATACTAGATATTAGGATCATAGTGTGTAGTGGCCCATATTTTAGACCTAATGGTTATTGCACCGACATAACGGGTTATCAATAATGTATAATGATCCTGTTAAACCTCCATGCAACTGCACCCGTATGAATTATGTATAGTGTTTTTGTTGCATATACTGATGGCTGCACCCGTATAAGTAATCATAATGTGATATTGTATAACGAATTATAGCAATGTATGAATGTGTATGTGCAGTGGCTCAAATGGACCTAATGGTGGCTACACCCATATGAAAATAATACCAAATATCTAGTAGCTACTAACCTTAGTTAACTGATCAACCTATCCAGTGGGTTGTCTAACACATATGGGCTTTTGACACATTACATTATATGATTTTATGTTACATGTTCTTATTACATGACATTTAATCACATTTGTAACTTTCTTTATCTCATTGATATCATCTTGTACCATACGTATTTCTCATTTTGAAACTCATATTCAATCATCATTATTAGCATCACAACTATACATACTTTGCAACACATGTTTCATCACCTCTCGTATGTAACATTTACATGTACACACAAAATGCATAACACATATACATACTTATAATACACCACATTTCCAACATAATGCATTCTTATCCATTAAATACTTTTTTGACATGATTAATTATCCAATTGTAGTTCAAGTATACATATTTTACACATAATGTCTAAAATTACCATTTTGCCTTTTTATTACATATTATACAACTAAGTATACATTTTATCCATACACTAATTTTATCACCATTTCTCCATTATTTTCACTTATTTAGCATATATTAAACCTTATTATGCCATTAATATTATTCTAGGACAATTTAAACTACTAAAACTATGACTTCTATGATAGGAAAACAATGACTTCCATGATAGGTTTTCAAACTAAAAATGCACAAACAATTTATGTGTACACATATTTTATTAAATACACTTATAGTGCGATTTCTCAGTGTCACAAATACCATTTTACTGCTTCTCTTTACCTT
>CANXYI012067342.1:0-12079 GCA_948208565.1 Hura crepitans
CAATATCTAATGTACAAAAGAGCAATAATGATGTAATATCTAGATGGTTTATGGTCAGTCTTAAATTATACGCATGCGTGTTGCATGTTTAATTGCATGTTTACATCAATGACATAAGTTATTTGATTTATTCCACCACTGAGGTTATACTCAGCGTGTCGGTGTTTCGATGCATAGGCAGTAGATAAAAGACACCCCAGCATCAGACTTTCTCAACAGTGTAGCTGACTGAAGTCCTTTTTGGTATTTTTATTTCTTTCCTTAAGTTTGTAATAACTGCACTCATGTATATAGGTCATGTGGGTCAGGGACACTCACGTACAGTATTAGATATATATTAATATGGTAAACTACTGGATTGTATTCTGATAATATCTATATGGTGTGTGAATATATGTTGATAGGTCTCCGACTCGATGATATATGTATATGATTGAAATGTGTTGTGATTCATGAAGCATTGGAGGACCAGAGGGTCCAAGGATGTTGGGCATGGTGTGTAATTGAATAGAAGTGTTCTTTTATAGGTTTAAAAATTTGGCTAGGCAATAAAATAACCGTTATACTGCCCGATTGTGATTAAATGTCTGGTAACACCTGAGGATAACATGAATAGTACCTTACTAGGGAGTTAGGTATGAAGGAAGGGAAAGGTGAATTAGATTAAATAGTCCAGTGACACTTCCTGCCTGTTCAAATAGAATGGGAATGGGGTGTTACACCTCATACATGTACATCATTTTACATGTGTGAGGAAGTCATCTTTAACGCCTAAATAACCCTAAGAGCCAATGTTATTTCTTGTGTGTTCTCCCTCTATTTTCATTACAAACCCACCTCTAAACACCCCTAAATCTTACATATTTTATATGATTAAAGCCTTCATGACCTTTAGATTTCAAATCTAATCTTAAAATACCTAAAAAGCTCACTTTTGGAAGATTGGTGTATTAGGTGAATAGTGACCTTTTTTAGTATAAGTGCTCCTTTCCTAGATTTTATTTTAGGTTCATGTAGTCCTTGAAATTCTTAGAATTTCAATGTTTATAGATTTTTATTTAGAGCTTCCAATGATTTTATATGAATTTTTAAAGTTAGAGTTCTATAATGTATGTTTAAGGGGAGATCTTAAAGAACCAAGGCAAATAAGGCCTTAAAAAGATGGAAAAGGATGTTAAGATACCCTAGGTATGTGGATTTAATATAATAGATGGATGCCAACATGTGTTTGTATGTTTACATGCATGAAAATGTGTATGGAAGTTTTGGTTTATGCATGTGTGTGCTTGATTTGATGCAATATGCATTCTATGATGTAAATTGGATGTGATATTTAATGATATGGATGTGTTTTGGATGTGAAAAGTATGGGTAAATACATGATGTAAGTATGGTCATATGCATGACATGTATGTCATGGCGTGTGATGTGTGCATGATGTGTGTACATGATTAATTATGATGTTAATGTCATGTGTAACATGAATGTGTCATGGTATGTTAAAATAAATATATGGTTATGGTATGATGCATGGTTATAGGGATGTATGGTCATTATGATAACGGATAATATATGTAAATTATGTTAAGAAATGGATAAGGAAAATGTATGTTAAATGTTAAGTGAAACTTATTTTACAAGATATAATATGATATGTGAATTTAAGTATGAAAAAGAGATTTGGGTAACATGAGAAAACATTCTTGAAATGGTGATGAAATGAAGTGATTATATATGATACATTATGATGTGGAAATGGCATGATATATGATGGCATAAGGCCATGATATAATGCCTATAAGTCTAAGTTTTGTGAACAGTGCCTCCATGGTAGGAATGGTGTTCCTTGTGAGTCAAGGCACCTTAATAAGGCTAGAAAGGGGCGTATTAGTCATAAAACTTTAACAAGTTAGAAAATGGACAAAATGAAATAATATAAAAATTTAGTAGAATTAATAAATCATTTTGGGTTAAGAACTAGTGAATAGTGACATAAAATAAGGTGGTGCTAGGACATCCTTAGGAAATGCCCGGACGTATCCAAAAATACCACACCCTAAAGCTCAAAAATTCTAATCTACATGGTGGTGAAGGAATTTTAATTTTCTAAGACCATTTGTTATTTATTTTGAATATTTTATTTTAGTAGGTGAAGTAACTAAAGTTGCCGAAGGAATTTTGACTTAAAATTTTACGATTCTCTTAATGGCAATAATCAAGGATTTTTAAAACTAAAATGACTATTTTTAGAGGTCTAAAGACATTACTATGAATTTTTTAAGTTTAAATGAAAATTAGGAGAATACAGACCATTAGATTGCCACGTGGTGCGATTTGAGCCATCCACCCTACTAATATAAGAAGGGGTGCACATGTGGGAGTGCCATATGTGCCAAGATCATCTTCCTTCTCTAAAAAAATCCCAGAGTCGATGCCATTCCCAAGGTTCACCTCCTACCATTTTTTATTTCTCTCTTCTCCCATACAACACCAAAATTCATAAATCTCATATACTTTTGACCCTTCATAATCCATAGAAGCTAAATCATGTAGAATTTTCCCCATATCTTGCTTGGAGGGAGAGAAATTCACTTAAGGTGAATAGTGACAAATTTAGGTGCAAGTGGTTTAATTCCATTTTTTTATTTTTGTTTTAACTAGCTTAAGTTTTTTTTTTATGAAATCTTTATGGTTTTAGATTTCAATTTGGAGTTGTATAGAATTTTTCAAAGGTAAAATCCTTTATTTTTAGATCAAAGAGATGGTGTTCAAGGACAACACCATTAAAGGCCTTTAAGTGGTAGAGAAAGGGGTGTTTTAATTATGTGGACTTGTCTCAATTGATGCATGCCACATAGTTTTGCATAATTGTGTAAGCATACATGTGTATGGAAATGGTATAACTTAAGGTTAGGCATGGAATTTATGTAAATGGATTGTATGATTATGTTAATGGCATGAAAATAACATTGTATGCATGATTTGGGGGAAAGAAACTAAGTGTAAATGTATGTGCTATAAGTGGCCAAAACATGTGCATGTATGTGTACGTCATGTGTGTATGTGTATATGGTATGAAAAGTATGGCATGGATATGGCAAAGAAGTATATAGAAAAAAATGTGAATGAGAATTATTTGTGGTAGCAACTAGTGGGTTATGTCCTTTGTGGATAAGAATGGATGTATAATATTGATGCTTGGAACAACATTGAATTGGTGATTTGTATGTGTACAAATAATGGCCTAAGGTTGACAAATGAATAAATGATAAATTTTGGGTTGTCATGATTAGAGATACAAAAATCACATTCATAAAGAAATGACCAAATGAATAGCAACTTACATAAAAATGACCAAATGAATATTGATTTTTCGACAAATGACCAAAAATGGAGATTTGTGTGTAATTGTGTATAAAATGAATATAAATGTTGTTAGTGGTATGATATAAGGTGAAAAAGAAATAATAACTATATAAGTGAATAATGAATAGTGACATAGCCGATTAGTTAGACACCCACTAGATGGGTTAACCGGTTAACTAAGGAATTAGCAGCTGCTAAGCATGTTTGTCTTTCTGGGGCTACTATTGTTTGATGTGATGACGGGTGTAGCCACCGAGGTACTGAGGATGAACCCTGCACACTCGGGTATTAGGAGGTCCACTTGGGCTTATCCTTGCTACCCATTGGCTTTATATGGATCTTGGGAGGTCCCACGGGCTAATCCCTGCTATCCACTCGCATTGTATTAGAGTCATTAACTTGGGGTATTAGAAGTTCCCACGTGAATGTTCCCCACTACCCCACTTGCAGGTATTGAAATGTCTATAGATTGATCCCTACTATCTACCAATCCATTATTGGAGGTTCTAGTGAACTGATCCTTGCTATCGGACTAGGTAGGTGCAGTTATAGAGGACAAAAATATAGGCCACTCCACACCATTGATCCTGCTATTCAATGTCTTAAAGTGTAGTCTTCTATCATGGGCCTAAATAACATTATACGTAAGAAATAAAGCACCACATGACTATTAATAATGGCAATGGAATTAATATATGGATTTGAATAATTGAGTTGACTATATGGATATGAACTAGTTACTTGCATGACAAAACTAGTTACTTGCATGACAAGGCATTATAGGACTTAGCATATAACTAATAATTGACCTTAAGAACCTACATGGAAATGGTTATAATGTCTACTTATCTATGTATGTGACCTCATATGTGTGTTTGCATTCATGACATGAAATTATTATGTCAATTTTGCCACTGATTGTATACTCAGTGTGTTGGTGTTTTAATGTATAGGTCATAGATGGGGTAGCTATCCAGCTTTATTAGTGTAGTGAAGCTATTGTTGAGTCCCTTTTTGGCATATATTTTTGTACCCCATCAGTTATGTTTTAGAAGTGCACTTATGTATATTGGGGTTTTAGAGGTAGTTAGTTGATGCATATTTTTTTGGGGTTTCATAGGTAGTTAGTTAATGTACATTTTTTAGGCTTATAAAACACCCTGTATATTTTATGTAGAATAGAACTTATGATGAAAAGATAAGCCTATTTAATTATTGGATAACACTGAGTTTGAGACCCTGTGATTGTTGTGTGACTATTTTGATGACTATATTGGGGGACCAAAAGCATCTAAGAGTTGAGGATTGAGACTAAGATGTTATAGAAGTACTTTTTGTGTAGGAAAAATTTTTGGTTTTTCACTTGAGTAGGCGTTATGCTGCCCAAATTTCTATAAAATAGATAATGGAAGCGAACTAGCATTTTATCATACTAAAATAGGCAGTATTAGTAGATTGTACAGTAATAACCACTAGTCAATCAAAATAGGATAGAAATATTCAATATGTCGTAAGTGTTAAATGAATTAACCTTAGGGTAATTTAAGGATGGGTGACCTATGGGAAGTACCACACTTTGTCTATTTCCTTCAAGAATGGGCAGGGGGAGTTACATTTTGTGGTATATATTTATGTCCCTTATTTTTCCTTGGGTGAATCAAACCGAAACAGTCAAAGACTTGACCTAAGCCTTACCCCTCGAGTCTTGAAAGATGAAAAAGAAGCTAGAAGAATCTAGACATACTCCTATTTGATTAACATAGGAGGAGCGAGTTAGGCACTATTAGGTAGGAGTTGCTACCCGTCCGAGTCGGGCAATACCTTGTAGGGCAAAAATCAAAGCAATTTGGAAGCCTACTCTTATTTATACTCAAATTAATATGAAAATTCAGCTTGAATTTATGACATTATTCCTTTTCTCAAGCGATGTTTTACAATTAAAATAAATAACGTATTCAAGCATGAGAATTTACAAAATATATTTACTAAGAAATAAATAAGTGCGTGGAATTGAAATATCTTACATGGAATCAGGCAAATGATTATCTTGAGAACTTTAGTTCTCGTATGCCAAATTTAGAAAATGAATTTTATTGTAGTGACTTTTATTGAAATCAAATGATTGGTTTAAGAACTTTGGTTCTTGTTTGCTAATTTTAGAAAATAGATGTTATTGTTGTAGTTTTTATTAAGATGGAATCAGAATTTATTTCATTAGCAAACTACCAATTTATTGTGTAAAATTATGATTTTGATTATTATTCCTTTTTAACGTGTAAAAATCATTTTCTAACTAATACGATATTCATGGAATATTTCGAGATTGAAATTGGAAGTATAATTCATAAAATTGAGTTATGGATTTAATTTGAGAACTTTAGTTCTCGTATGTTAATTTTTAGAAAATAATTTTTCTTTATTGTGACTTTTATTAAGAAAAATTAATTTTATTAATAAAACACCAATTAATTAAATAGAAATATTTTGGTTATTTTTTCCAATCACATGAAAAATCATTTTTCTATTCATTACAGCTTTCGCAAAATATATAGGGAAATAATTTAACAATAAAAATAAAATACAAGGCAATTACCTAAAATACATCCTAACCGAATAAATAAATAAAAATAAAATTTCATTTTGGGATGCCTAAAATACAATCTAACAAAAAATAGCCAATAATAAAAGCAATCAGTAGAAAAACACAGATAACATAGAATAAAATAGATAGTAGAAAATAATGGGTGTCAAAAATTACTTCACTAAGATTTAATGAGGTAGCAAAAAATATAGCACTCAGATTCCAAATAATCAAATAACTTGCATCACAACAATAGAAATAATATGTTAGTATATAAAGAAAAAATAAATAGACATATAGAAATTGAAAAAAAATGAACAGTCCTAAAAATATAAAATATTGCACAGATAAATTATCATTTCTAATTGGTAGATAGATAATGCAAAAAGAAGAATAAAAATAGCAAAAATGACAAAAATAATATTTTTATATGCGAAGCAAAAATAAAAGGATAGACAAAAATAAAATAAAAATAGATGGTCACAAAAATATAAAATATTATCCAAATAAATTATCAAATCTAACTAGTAGATAGATAATGCAAAAAAGAAAAATAAAAATAGCAAAAATGACAAAAATAATATGTTTGGATGCAAAGCAAAATAAAAGAATAGAAAGCAATGAAATTAAAATGAGCAGTCCCACAAATGTAGAAAATATGGCACAAATAAATTGTCACATCTAACTAGTAGATGGATAAAATGGAAAAAAATGAAAAATAGTAGAAAAATGGGTCAGTTGACAAATCGAGTATATTTCCCTTCAGAAAGATCTTAATCAAATTGAAAATGGTGTTCGAATCTTTAGAAAATCCAAAAAAATGGAGTTGAAAGAGTGTTTTTTGCCTTTTTTTGTGTATTTCTCTCTCAAAAAAATTTTCTCTCTCTTTAAAATGACTAACCTTTGAAAGAAAAAATCCGTTTGGTATTTATACATATTTCCCAAGGCAAAAAATAACCGTTTTGGGATGAAAACAGCCATTTTCAGCTCAAAATGGCCATTTTCATGAGCAAAACAGCCGTTTTAGTCTTTCTGGGCCCAAAATAGCCATTCCTCTCATGGAAACAACCTGTTTTAGGCATAGAACAGGCATTTCTTATACGAAAATGGCTCGTTTTTGGCCAAGACAGTCAAAACAATTATTTTCTCTTGCAAAATGGCCTTTTTTTTATTTTTTTTCAGGAAAAAGTTTTGACATCTTTGGTTCGAACTTAAAAAATCCATTTTTTTGGATTTTTGTCCTCTTCATCATCATTAGGCAAACCAAACCTAGGAGTCTAGAGACCTAGTGTCTCCAATTGCCCCTAACTTTGAGAAGGCGACTATAAAGTGCGTGAGGTGACCTAAAGGTCGAAAAGGAGAGAGACATGTACCTCAAGGCAATCTTTCCATAAGAATCACCAGGATTAGAGTTAGTGAGGTCTGGGTAGTGCTAGAGGCATTACACCTAAAGTTGATTTGGTTTAGGCAGTGTTGTGAGACATTGCACCTGAACTCGGGCAATGTTGTGAGATATTGCACCCGAAGATAAGTTGGTTTAGGTAGTGCTTGTGAGACATTGCACCTAAACTCAGGTAGCGCTATGAGACGTTGCACCCAAAGATGACATGGTTTAAGTAGTGTTGTGAGACATTGAACATGAACTCGGATAGTGTTATGAGATATTGCACCCAAAGATGACTTGGTTCAGGCAGTGTTGTGAGACATTGCACCTAAACTCGAGCAGTGCTATGAGACATTGGACTCAAAGATTACTTGGTTCAAGCAGTGCTATGAGATGTTGTATCTAAACTCGAGTAGTGTTGTGACATGTTACACCTAAAGTTAACTTGGTTCAGGCAATGTTATGAGTCATTACACTTGAAAATTTCTTGAAAGGACACATTTGTAAGGTTGCTAGAAAATTTAGGTTGCCCCTTATGTAGAAAAAGATGAAGTGAAACATGTTAGTTTGTTAGTGGTGATTTACAACATGGATGCATGTTGTGTGTGTGAGTGCTGAAGAAGATGGACCTACCTCATCAGTCTATTGCCTCTGAATTGGCCTCTCAAGAGTCAAGTCAATCCCAAAATGCTCATCGAGGTCCAATGCAAACTGGTCATCTCTGCCTGGCTGATCTCCTGCCTACTAATCTAACTCAGCCTCTATCAGTAGTCTATAGCTTGCAGGTGCTCAAGGATCAACCTTCATGATCCTATGGTGATGCAGAAGTCTCGGTCGAACTATAGTTGTTGTCAAAGAGACTTGCTAAGGTGTCACTCCGAGATGCCTAGCCCAAGCAATATGGCAATGACAACTCCTCTAATAATGATCCCTTTACTCGAGGATCAGCTGGCACAATATAGATACTCGAGGATGGTCCAGGTTGGGTTGAATCGAATGTTGTGCTCTATAGTTTAGATGCCATATAACTCAGTCTAGTTCAGCTAACTAGAGCTAGCAATGCATCTAAGGTAGCTAAGAGATGATGCACGGTGTAAGTAGCAGTGAATTAGATCTCATATGGCGAACGTCTTTGTCTGACTAGCATTATAGATGGTGCCAAGCCGAACAATAGACCCCCAGTGCTCGTCTAGGCTCTTAAGGACCTTTGTGTCCCCATCTATGGACAATCAAAGTAGCTCTGTGAACCACAAAAAGGAGACATTGAACCTGCTCCCTAACATAATAAAAGTGAATTGTAGAGGCAACATCCAGTGGGGCCTATTAAAACTAGAAGGTGTTAAGGAACTCTAGCATGACAGTCGGATAGGTGGCGCACCATAGTAGGTAAAACTCCCACCACCCCACCCAAGCGAGCAACTGATCCACTCGATCTAAAATACCTAGGTCTCATAGTGTCTAAGTGCACATATATTGGCTCTCGATCTAAGTGATAGTGGCTAGACATCTATATTGCTCCATCTCTTTGTCAATAAGCTAACTTGGTACGGCCATGTGCTCTAGCATAGGTTGGCAGCATGGACTGCTTTGTAGGCATGGTGGCATGGTTACACATGTAAGTTTATATAGTGTTTAGGTGAAAAAATTGTCAAATTGTATGAAAATGGTAAAAGAAAAAACTAGAAAAATGCACTTTTATTGTAATGGGAAAATGGTTATTTTTGCTCCTCCAAAATGGTCATTTTTGGCTGTGAAAATGACCATTTTATGGCTCGAAAATAGCCATTTTGGGCTGAACCCAAAACACCTATTTTCTAGCTTAAATTGGCCATTTTCAACAAAAAAAATGCTCGTTTTCTAGCTAAAAACGCTTATTTTTGCCCAAAGTGCTCTTTTTTCACCTTTTAAAGCTATAAATACCCTAATGTATGCATAAATTCTTATGCCATTTGAGCTTTTTCTTCATTTTTGCAACAATGAGTGACAAATTCCTCAAAAAGCTTCATAAAATTCTTGATCTCCCTTGGGCAGTGCCCACCTTGGCTTCCTTTAGTGGCCTAAAATTTCTTTGAAGAGCGCATTCTGATCAAACTTTTCTCAAGGCAGAGATCTAATTTTTGGATCCATAATTCCACGTCTTTCGATTTTCTCATCAAGAGCTATGCCTCCTGTCTGAGGAATTTGATGCAATTTTAGGCATGCTTTATTCTTCTGACATACTACCTTGCTGTTCAACTTGTGTTCCCCATTACCCATACAAGGCTATCGTTGTATTAGTCATATTGTTGTCCTTGGCTACTAGATGGGTCCCATAGAGAGGACCAATCTTTCTAAATGCCTTGCTAGACTATGCTAAAAGTTACATAGACATTCCATCCTTTTGAGCAGGCACATACTTATCCATATTCTTCTCCAAATATGTAATAGTTTCAACTGAAGACCACTTTTGAGATTATTAGTTATTCAATGTGATCAATGATTTGAAGAAAGGGCTGAATCCTTTTCCTTTGATCTTGGTTGAAACAATTCTTGGTTTGGATGTTGTGTAGTCTAGAAAGGCTAAATTTTTTCGTGGGAGCTCGCTTCTACTTTAGGTTTTTTTTTAATATACTGTCTCGAGAAGGGGTTTTCACCCTATTCTCTAGTCTACCTTTTACCTAGGAAGCCCTTATGGGTATTCACTCTTATAAGATTTTTTAAGGATAGACTACCCTTATGGGTTTTCACCCTACCCTTTGCTTGACTTTTGCTTAAGATGACTTCGCAAGTTTTCATTCCTAACACTGTTTTTTTAGGTCTAGTTGTAAGAGAAGCTTTGCCTATTGGACGATCCTCTACCTTGTGTCCTTGGTTCTTATGGATTGAAGCATTTGCTATCTCGAGCCATTATGTGATGTTTCATAGATGTTGAGTGATGGGTTTCATGGTTGAGTGCATTAACAAACGATACTATAAGTTTCAAAAACCATTGGATTAACTTGCTGTACGTGTGTTGCAATAGTCCATCAAGCTGTGTTCCTCTAGCTAGCCTTCACAAGGTTACCTTTTGCATCCTTGAACGTTGCGTAAGGCAGTTTGGTGGGACCAAAGGGATTGTAACCTCCCTGCTATCTTTTAGAGGAGGAGATATATCTATCACCTTCACTTCTAGTTATCATGAGCTATAGAGGCGGTTACCAATGAAGAAAAACATTGCACCCAAGGTCGTTTGCAACTTTTGAACTTCAAATGCATATAAAGAATGGGTAATAGGCCCTTCTCGAGACAACCGGGCCCGTTGGTTGAGGATGAGTGGCAAGAGTAGCAGCAAGAGGTAGGGGACTTAAAAAGAAAGAAAATAAAAGAAACTTTCCTACTTTTATTCTGTATTTCTTTGCTGCATTTAACATTATACTCATTTAGTTTATAAAATGCTCAATCATGATTATTAAAGTGGTCCTATCTAGTAAAATCATATTGGCATTTTATGATAATCACAATAGAACATTAATGCAACAACACATTTTCTTGTTTAATCAAAGGGGTTCTTAATTACATCTTAAACGGCTATCGTCAATTAGCCGTCGTAGGTTTTCTTCATTGACTATTTTCTCTCGACCACTAATTGTTGCATAGGATGCCTTTTTTCAGTTTTCATCCTATCGAGGTGCCAACTTTTAGCATGGCTGTCGTTTGGTAGTGAAATGCCTGAAAACCCATATCATACACTATAAAAAAAAATTGATTTTAGCGATGGATCAAATCCATAGCTAAAAGCTCAAAATCCGTAGCTAATTGAATTTAGCGACGAATTAGTGACGAAAAATTTTTATAGCTAAAAAGCTAGTAGCTAATCAATATAGCTATGGATTTTCAAAATCCGTAGCTAATTTAGCTATGGAAAATATCTATAGCTAAATTAGTTAGCTACGAAAAATATCCGTAGCTATATTAGTTAGCTACAGAAAATATCCGTAGCTAAAATTCGTAGTTAAATTTGGTAATTTTTTCTAAATTTAATTCATATTTAATTTTTTTTCTACATTTTCCTTATTAATGTCACAGCCTAAGCAATGGCCACTGCGACATTGATTCGGGATTTTACCATAGATACCAACTATTACGGCCTAAAGATATTTTGAGCAGGGAAAGACTTCCAAAGTTAGTCACCCATTTTGATACTATCCTTGTACAAGCATGTTTAACTTCATAGTTCTAATAGAATTTGAACCCTTTTACTTATAATATGTTTGCCAAGAAAAATGTATCCACACCCTTATAAGGTGTGCTTCGTTCTCCTCCCCAACTGATGTGGGATTGTACTTCTAAATGTAACGTCTCGATTATACGATGTCGTTGAGATTGGAAAAGTGTGCCTAAAGTGCTGCCTCATCTGCACAAGTCTCGAGGCAAGGCATACTGTCTAATAAACTTTGGTCTAATTGGTTCGATTTTTTTAGTTTTACAAAATTGAACTGAAACAAAAAATTGAATCAAACTTTTGACAATTTAGCCAATTTGGTTCGATTTTTTTAGTTTTTGATTTTTTGGTTCGGTTCTTTTAGGTAATTTCAATTTAATCGGTTCGATTTTTGGAGGTCGAAAATAAAAGAAAAAATTAAAAATAAATAAACTATTAGCAACGGATGCAAATTTCATTGCTAATCCGTAGCTAATATTTAGAAATTATATTTTGCTATAGCGACAGATTATTCCATCGTAAATTCATCACTAAAATGTCTCGCCAATGCTATGCACAAATAATTAGC
>CANXYI012067349.1:0-11451 GCA_948208565.1 Hura crepitans
CATAAGATAAATTTATTATTGCAACAATTTATGCTTGCCGAGGCATTTGTTCTGTTCATGAATACTCGTTTCATGTACGGATATGTAATATTGAGTCGCAAATATTTTGCTCAAACTATTGAGGTTTTGACTTGAGATTATGAGAATTTGTAAGACTCGTTTTTATACGTGGATGCCAATGTAAAAAAGAGCAAAAGGATGGTCAAAACTAAATTTGCCAAAACTATTAAACCAAAAAAGTTACGTGGAGTGAGGGTGATATAAATAAATAATTAAGTCGATACAAACAACATGGCCTGCAGCAATGTTAGCTGATATTGTCATATTCTAACTTGTCAGTACTGGAAATCAGCAGATACTGGTTCAAGATTGCACCATTATAAAAGAAAAATAAAAAACCAGACCCTTGACACTAGCACGGTTCGAAAAAGTAAGGATGGGAGTACCAACACCAAGTGACGGTCTGCGAGGAAGAAGGAAGTCATCATCTAGAGGACATCATAGGTTCGTTGGAGTTAGGCAGAGACCATCAGGCAGATGGGTAGCAGAGATTAAGGACTCACTGCAGAAGGTTAGGCTCTGGCTTGGGACCTTTGACACTGCAGAAGATGCAGCCAGAGCTTATGACGATGCAGCTAGGGCCTTGCGTGGTGATAACGCCCGCACAAATTTTGAATTGCCTCAGTCTGCGTCCAATTCTAATGCTGCTCGTGGACGTCTTTCTGATAACGTTGAGCCCTTCTCCTTTGAGGAGGTTTGTGGCTCAGGGAGCGAAACAGATGGTATTCTCGGAGCATTAAAGGCCAAGCTGCTTGATGGAAAGGGACTCCGCTTGCTTCCACCCGCTGATTCTTCTTCAGCTGCCATTGTATCGACTTCATTCCTCAACATTAATAACAATAAGAGAGACCTAATGTCAACCCCTGGCGTCGTCGTTAACCTTCCTCATCATGGAGCTGTGACAGTGGACCCTCTACAGGGTGGCTCTGGAAATCCAGGGTCGACTAGTAATAACAAGCCAGACATTCTTCTAGATCATGGAAACATGTCGACTGCTCATGTTCCGGTCCAGTGGCACCAGCCCTGCAAAAATACTACTACAACAACTACCACCAGTACAACAGACATGACTTGGCCTACTGAACCTGCAGCTTATGAAGTGGCTTGGCCTAGACACGTAAATCATATTCCTGAGACTACTTCCTTTCCTTCTGGTGCTACCACTACTCCTTGGCAATTTTATGGGCCAAATGAACCAACTATAGATATGCCATATTCAAATCCCTGCAACTTAGATCTGTCGGCAAGCAGGATCAGTAAATTGACTACAATGAGCATGGCCATGTCTCAAATTGATGGAGCTGATGGTGTATGGTCATCCGAGCAACAGTTTGTGAATTGTGAGAATAGTGGTTGGACTGGTGCTAATGGTTCTTGGGATCCTCTTCTCTACGTATCATCAGAGCTGGGATAACAGGCCATCAATGGCTTCAATGTGATTTTTGTTTTTCTTTTTTCAAGAAATTTTTCTGTTAGTCCATGACTTGAAGAAGCTACGCTGAACTGCCTAGTCATTCTTTTGCTCTACCCCATAAACTCCCTATTGGTGCTGAAATTCCAGTTGTATGTAATTTTAATTGATGTTCAATTGTAATATGCTAAATTTCTGAAATTCTTGATGAATGATCAAAGCAGTTGTATTGGCTAAATGCCCCTTGCTTTCTATGTTGCTAAATGCCCTTTTTCGCCGCTGATTAATAGTTAAAAATATAATGGGTGTCTCCTCTTAGCAATATCCCAGCAGTAAAACTGATTTTGAGATCTCAAGTTCAAGCTCCGACCCTATTATAAAAAAAAGAAAAAAAGAAAAAAGTGCAATAACTGTTCTTGTATTCATAAATTGGTTGGCAATCAGGGCCTGCAACTGAAGTGCAGTAGTCTTTATTTAATCTGGTTCGATGGAGAAGTTATATGCATCTACGAATAACTTTATTGGATTAGTTATTAGGTCCTTGTAAAAGAATTGGGTTCCAAATGCGCAAATATCATTACAGAGTGAATTGGGAAACGAACCTGCACATTAATGATGGTCTCCACAGCATATTAATTTAGTGGACAATACAAGAATTTAGAAACAGTGGAATTGAGTCCCAAACACAATAATAAAGAGAGACTGAGATATTAAAAGATCCAAATCTTATCTTCTTACAATTTGAGATAGATGTAAACATAAAATAATTTCCTTGTTTTTAACGTGTCATTAGTTTTTAGCACCCGAAGTATAAAGCAACCAGGATAGGATAGTGACCGTGCGAGCTAGACGAAGTTAATTAAAATTTATGCTTTTCAGATTTCAAAGATTGGTGATTTCACAATGGGAGTAATTCATTCTGCATACAGTCCAAAAAGTTCACAGCTTTCTTCCGCGTTCTTCCAATGCTATAGGATCGGACACTTTGGTTTCTTAATTGTCATCGGTTAATCCCATAATCAAGTACAAGTAAGCTGTAGTGCTCAAGTTAAATTTTACATAGCAAGTTATTATTGGCCTGGTTGATTTGATATTATATAAAATGAAAAAAAAATCAAAAAACAAAGCTTTATTTTCCTGAAAGAGAAAGCAAGTGGGACCGTGGCCTCGAAGGATAAATAGTACGGCTGTACAAAGTTATATAAGTGAAAGAATGGCTGCAGCTGTTCCAGAAAAGTTGAGATTTGGAGTGTAGAATCACGAAGGAAACGTTAAAAAAATGAAGAAAAGGGGACGAAGAGTGAAGAGCAAAAAGTCTAAAGATGTATACACTTGTCTTACATTTGGCATTGATTGCTTTAAAAGCATCTTCTGCTTGTCGATCCATGGTTATAGAGATTGCGAATCTGCAGAATACCACCCCGAATTTCTCCTATTCATCGCATACTCATCCCTTCAAAACATTAGACCTCTATAAACTAATCCCTTCAAGAATAAGATTGTTGGCAACTTTCAAAAAAAGGAATCAAATATTAATTCAACAAAAAGATGGACCAAATGACTGAAGAGCAGTTAATTAATGGAGCAAATTTGAACAGTTAATCAATGCGTAGACCAAAGATGAGTGAGACATGAAGCACTTGGATCATCTAGAAGTGGGTAGTGGAGCTGATGAAAATTTACAGCATCAGCAGCTCCAGAAAATTAATCCAGAGCGACAAATTATGTACAACCCTCGTCAGCACAACCGTAGAGAAAAGGAGGAGTTAGTTACAAAAGTACAAAATGTGATAGCTTAAGCAGAAGAATGTAGCAGACAAAAATACAGTACACGCAGAATATCACCACCACAAGGTTGGATTCCTCTTTCATCTAATTCTTAGGATGTATGATGTACATCTGAACTTTCCTTTGCTTGAATGTTAAGCTGAGATAATTGTATATATTGATGAGCTTGCATTTTGTGTTGATTGAATTGGATAGAAATACAATTCCATTATTTTCCATTAGTGGGATTATTACTGCTTATCGTTATGTTTGCAAGAGTTGAAAATGTGCATTTATTATTATTATTATTATTATTAAAAACAAAAAGAAAAGGAAAAGAAATTCTCTCACCATCCTTTCATCCGCACATATATTTAGAAGAAGATTTGACTTATTGTTCTTACTTTCTGAATTGTAAGTGTGCAGAGTTCTCATTCTGTTCTGAAGATGAAGTATTAGATGCCAAATATACAGGGCAAGAGGGAAGAGTATCAAATTTGTTACAACTCCACTAAAAAGATGCCTTTAAGCTATATAAGGCAATACTAATAACAAACTATGGCATAAAGAACACTAAGCAGATAAAGCCTGGAAACTAAATTATAATGGGCGAGAAAGAAAAGAAACTCGTGGCCATTAACCACAACTTTTGGGTATGATGCTTCACTATTTTATTTCAACCTGGCAAGTGATGGATTCCCCTATAATCTCCATTTGTTCGAAAGGATCAGTCAAAAGAAAGCAAAAAAGAAGAGAATATATATGCATATATATTAAACTATTGTCAAAGTTGGTTGCTTAAAGCATTGATGTGATATCGAGAATTTACTCTTGCTTTCTTCCTACTTATTCCAGAGCTCATCTATTAAGAGCAACAGATGTCTGGCTCAGATATTGGGGTGAAATCTAAAGATCTCATTTCTTGATCCATACCTGCTCTTCAGGCTAAAGAGTATACTAGTGAATGGCAAATTCGAACAACTGCGATGAATGGAAACCTTTCATTGCCATGTTAACAGTTGATTTAGCTTTTGCCGTAGTGAATATTCTTCTAAAGAAAGTCCTTGATGAGGGGATTAATCACCTGGTCCTTATCACATACCGCCTTTCAATTTCTGCTGCCTTCTTAGGCCCCCTCGGCTACTTCTGGGAAAGGTAGGTTCTCTTCTTCCCCCCTTTTTTCTTTTCTAGTTATTTTTCTTTCGAGTGTTTGCATGGAGCAAGTGTGAAGCTTCATTTAAGCAACTTTCTTATTCATATTGAGTACAATACAATTCAATAATAATAATAATAAAACAGCGGAAAATTGATTTCTTTAGTCTTTGTACGTCAAGTTTGTGAACCACAAGAGAGGAAATTATGCTTATGCTGTATGTGCTACTTTCTGATGTTATAAAAACCAAGCTTTCTTGCAGAAATAGCAGATCAAAGCTCACATTTCGCATCATATCTTACCTCTTCCTGAGTGCAATTGTCGGGTTTGTACATGTTGTTTTCTAGAACAATTAATAATAGTTCCACTAAAGAGATCAGTAAGAAAAAACTGACCAGCTAAGAATTCTTTGCAGGACATCGCTAACACAATTCTTCTTCCTTCTTGGTATTCAATACACATCTGCCACGTTTTCTTGTGCGTTCATCAACATGGTACCTGTGATCACATTCATAATGGCATTGCCATTCGGGTATGAATCGGTGATTAGCTATCGATGTCCAAAATTTACAATATTAGTAGCTTAGCTTTATAATGTGGTGCAGGATGGAGAGAGTGCATATAAAATCCAACAGCGGGAGGGCTAAAGTAATCGGGACTCTGGTGTGTGTCGGAGGGGCCATGGTGTTGACTCTTTACAGAGGAATTCCATTGTTTAGCTATTCGGAATCAAGGACGAGTATATCTGGAGCCATGGAACTTGGCGGGAAGCTGAGCTATAGTAGAAAAAGCCAAAGAGCAGGAAGGTGGACAATTGGTTGCGTGGCTTTGGTTTTAGGTACCCTGTTGTGGTCTTCATGGTTTCTACTTCAATCGACTATTGGGAAGAGATACCCTTATCAATACTCCAGCACTGCCATTATGTCCTTTTTCGGTGCTATCCAGTCGGCTGTCTTGTGCTTGTGTACAGGAAGAAACCTCTCTATCTGGGTTCTCAATGGAAAAGTAGAAATCATCACTGTCCTGTATTCCGTAAGTAGTGTATGCATATGTACATGCCTTTCATTTTAATGTTATAAAAAATAAATATATTTTTTATTTGCAGGGGATGGTGGGATCGGGCCTCTGCTATGTGGGTATGGCTTGGTGTGTCAAAAAAAGAGGTCCCGTGTTCACCTCTGCATTCAGTCCTCTGGTTCAGATAATGGCAGCCATGTTTGATATTCCTATCTTGCATGAGGAACTTCATCTTGGCAGGTGGTTTCTCCTCATTTTGAATTTTGATTATACATTGTCCTGTTTTGTTTTGTATTCCTCACTTTTGGCATTGTAAATTCCAATCCATGGAGCAGCTTGCTCGGTTCCGTAATTGTAATTATTGGACTCTACATTTTGCTGTGGGGCAAGAACCAAGAGATGCAGAACCATGCTACAAAAGTAGCTCAAGAAGCTGAACAAAACAAAGAACAAGAACCACAGACGCCTGTCGTTACTGTTTCCTGTGATTCTAGATGTCCGTAAGAGGACAGGTTTCAGGATGATTTCCAAATTATAACCTCTCCAATTTCTGGTTATATTATTTATTTCCAACCCAATACATTTTAAAACTACAGTAACTACTCCAAACAAGTTCAACTCTGTCAATTCTGACATTGATGGACACTATTAGATGATTGATTTGAGATCCAATGTGAAATTCAACCCACAATAAAAAGGTAATTTTACCACTTTTCTTTATTTAGTGTCTCGTGCTTCATCTGGACTAAATTTGGACAAGAATTTTCAATTTTTTGAAAATTGATATTAAATAACAGTTTTGGACATTAATATATCACATGCCAGAATCAGAAGCCATTAACATTTAACATGTCTTCTGCACTCAGCTGTGTTAGAAAGATATCTGCCTGGACGAGTTTCATAAATTCATTAATGAATCCAAGAGAATTGGTTGAATAGGATTTAATGTTATGGGCCACGACTTGGTTGAAACCTTAATTGATTAAGCATGCGCAAATAGGCCATGGATATGTATGTTCCATAACTTTTCTTTAATTAGTAGTTTGGAATAACACAGGAAAAAAAAGTAGTAAAATAATTATAATTAAATTTAATACTATATCATTCAATATTTAAATAATAGTAATGCAAGGAAATTAGTAAGAAATAATAAATTCATGAGAGGTAGCTGGACTCAACATTACACGCACCGTTGTTATTAGACGTGGGGTTTTATTCTGACTCATGCAAACTTAAATTTTATTATAATTAACATTGTTAAATAATAAGGAGGTGGGTTGGAACGGTGAGAATTGAAAGCGTCCTTGGCATACTCAAAAAACATCAGAGATACCCAAGAAGTTGGCTCCCAAACATGATGGAGTTGTTTACTGCGTGAGAATTGCTGTTGGCGACATTCCTTGGACATCTCATCCAACTCGCTTCGCGGTGATTCCGCTATTTGTTCCGGCAAGCGTGACTACTCTACTGCCATTTCAGATGGCTTACACGAGATGTTATTTTTGTTGGCTCGAGAACTATGCTTTGGGTTTTGATGGTGTAGCATTTTATTCAATTTAATTGGGTTAATTTTGCACTTTGAATAATTAATTAAAAGATCCGGAATAACTTGGATGCCAATTTAAGATTTTATTTATTATTATTATTTAATGTATCTTCATACACAAGGATTACTTGTCTATCGCTTTCCCTTCTCCAAATTTCTCTCTTTTATGGAAGGAAAGAATCATTTTTATGTAGATACACATATAACACTACTGATTTATTTTTATTTTCATGTATCCCCAACCAATAAATAGTTTTGAAAAAAAAAAATCGAACGCATACTATACTCATAAGACACCAACTATTTGGAATTTTATTCTAGCCATGAGTGAGTTCAGGGCGAAATGGAGTTGTTTATTATTATTATTATTATTTGGAATATGGAAGATTCATGTTCTTGACATAGGTAAATTGAAAAGTTGTTAAAGAGTTTTTGCATTAGATTTACTTCAAGGGCATCACCTCGACTTAAGGCAATCCAATCCAATTCGCCTTGAACTCACTCATGGCTATTCCTTCCTTGACAAAATGATTGTGCATCTTATGCCAATTGCTAAGCTTCCACAACCTTAAGAATATTTTAGTAAGATTAAAAGCTTATAGTTTGAGGTTCAAACAGGTACGCCACAAAACAGTCTTAAACTCCTGAAATTTAATCTGAGACCGAAGAAGGGGTTTGCTTTGAGACCAAGTAATTTTATTTTTATTTATTTATGTTTTTTGAAAAGGTCATGTTCTTGAACTCTGGTTTGGATTCCAAAAGCTGACCAAGCGAGCGGCTCAATCTGGGCTTTGTTCTTGTAGCAGCGTAAACAATACCTGCACCATTGTAATCTATTGCAAGTCAGGCTAGCAGAATTCTTCCTGCCAAAAACGTCATAAGACACCAACATACAATCAAGTGAATTGCAAGCATTCTAAAGAGAAAAAAAAAAGACTTTTTTTCCTTTTTTCATTGAAAATTTGAAGAAGGCAATGAATTTCAACATTTAATTTAAATGTCTATCGTCTAAATTTTTGTAATTTAATATTTAAATTTATATTGATATTGCGAGTTAAATCTTTCGTCCAATCTACCGTTAAAGTTAACGAAAGTTGCTGATGGGAGGTCTTGTGGGGCCCACTTGAATTTATCCACCATAGCTTAAATAGCTACTTAGGTATTTTTGCATTTTAGAAATAAATTTAAAATTTATTTTTATTTTTATTTTAAAAATAATTTTTTTGTTGAAATAATTAAAAATAATAAGCATAATTTATTCTCTAAATTGTCAAGTACTCATTAATATATATCAAAATTTTTTATATAAAATATGGATCCTATTGGTAATATATACAATCACATAAATAAATTGATTCTTTACAAATATGCAAATAAATATAAAATAAAATGCTATTCAGAATAAAATGTATGAATTTCTCAATTTTCTATAATCTACCAGGGAGAAATCATTGTAAAATTGGCAATTTTTTATTAATGAATATGAATATAAATAATAAGAATTTTAATTACAAGTTTTTTGAAAGAGTTAATAACAATTTTACATTATATTAGCAAATATAAATTTTGGATAATATTATGATAAATTGAAAAAATAAAAGTAATTGATGAAAATAAGTAGCAAATGATGAAATTTAAATTTTGAAACATTATATAAAGAGGATATTATATGAAAATGGAAAAAAGGAGTTAAATTTTAAAGAAAAGCCTTTATTAAAGAAAAGCCTATTTCTATTATTTTTAACAGTATATTAAATTAAGGACTTAAGAGATGTGTTTTTAATCATGACTTCTACTTTTTGAAAAAGTTTGCATATATTCAGTTAAAACTTTTAAAATATTTTAAGAACTTGGAAGTATTCTTTGATACCTCTTGGCTGGTTCACCATAGGACCTGAATAAGAGATAATACAAGTGACACCTCTCACCTGATCCATTCCTGGACCAACTAAGAGATAACACGTTGTTACTTTTCTTACTTAACAACTTTTAAAACCGTTATATCAAATTTTCTTTATCTTCTTAAAACCCTTCATTTGTATATAGGATAAATTAACTGTGTAGTGTAACTTATTAATTAAACATATGAACCTCTTTTAAACAATTAATCATAATATCTGTTTCACGAAAATTCAGTAGCATAACGACTGTCCAGAGTAAAAACCAAAAATTTCATCATGTAGAAAAAACACTTATAAATCAATCTCATACTCAGTACACATCCTTGTATCCTTCTGATCCTCCACAGACTTATCACTTAAACTCAACTATAAGTCATCATTGTCATTGCATCATATGCAAAGCTTACATTTATATATGTATATATACATAAGCCCATATTCAACAATTTATTGTTCTATAATTTATACATATACATGTGTTGTATATTGTTGTGCACATCATCTAAAGCCATTATGCTATACCTATAAATGAGTACCCATATTAGATTATTACATTACATTGCATAAATATAAATACATGAGTGAATCTACCAAAGACAGTAGACACCTTTGTTTACATTGCTGTACTTTGAGGTTGCACTTTCTAATCTCCGGCTATAACTTACGCATCAAAAAAATCGATATGCTAAGTATACGCTTAGTGGTATATTCAATATGCGTGTGTGTGTCTATATATATATATATATATATATAGACACACACACACACACATATAACATCACACACATGTAAACACACAGTTTGTAATACAATTCATATTTTATGACATTACATTATTTAACTGTATGGATTTGTATGTGGTCTTTTAACATTTATTTAATGCACAACATAGCTAGCACTCCGTGGACACAAATAATTGCATATCATTATAACCATAAATTGTATGTTTAACATTTCATATGTATAACTAACAACTAAACATCATAGCCATGTACCATAAGACATTTAACAAGTCATAAAACATAAATAACTCACCACATTTACATCTTTTACTAACTTTATTCCAATTAATAATAAAACATGATTACTTTCTTAATTACATTCTTTCCTAGTCATCTTATTATGGGATTTATCTAGGTTCCCATTGTTAAAGAACAATTATTATCGATTAAGTGCAACCCTTTAATTGTGCCTTATAATTTATGAGTTTATATTTTCCTTTTCTTAGATTAGATGAAATCATTACTATACCACATTTCTTATTTTGTGCACCATAAATTCATAAACTCCAGTTAAAAATATAAGTTTGTTACAGGTAGTTTACTTTCAACTTCATATACTCTAGATATTTCAACTGGTGGTTAAGAATCCTATTAACATGTACTATGGTTACCCATTCATGTCTAGTTTATTCAATATTATTCAAAACTTGGTTTACCATGTTTGTGTCTTAAAACCATATTGTTCTTAATTAAGTTTTGTTATGACATTCACTTTAATATTTCATTATGACATTCATTTATTTATCATCAATTTTTAATTAGACTAAACACCATTCTCTTTAGTCACTTGATTTTTGGCCCATACTTGAGAGATCATGCCCTAAATACTGGGTAACGGGATCCATAAGTGTGGGAGGGCCCACATTTTGGACCTTGACAGCCACATCCGTCATAACATATCATCAACATTATGCGGGGTTCCCATCTAAAACCTCGTGCCCACACCCATCTTAAAAGGTGCACAAGGATCTACATTATGGACTTCGATGGCTACACCGATCATGTAACAACCTGAAAAATGTCGACTCTCGTGAATAGTACTTTCCGAGATGAATAGTGCTTCCCGAAACCCGAGTCGCACTAAATGTACCGACGGGTAGTATTAATTACAAGAGAATTTTGGATAAAGTTTGAAGCCAATCCGAAGTCGTTTGGATGGTTAAAAATGCAAAATAGGATTTTACAGTAGTTTCTTGTGAATAGTATCGCAGGTAAAGTCGAACCATAAATAAAATAAAAAGTTGCTCAAAATAATCTGAAAATATTACAACCCCATACTCAAATATTCCGAGTAGTCCATTAGTTTTGGAATCGGAATTTTCTGAGTTCTGGAAGTAATTTTTCTGAATTTTTGGGACAAAAAATAAATTAATTTTTTGGATTTTTGAGACAAGATTTTTAGAGGATTTAGGGCTTGAATTTATCTAATTTTAAAAATAAGAATGGAGGAAAACCGACTTTCCTATTGATTATAAAAATTTTTCGAAAATAAGAAAAATTAAATTTTTTTACACTATAAAAAGGGAAAATTTTCTATCTTTCCATACACACAAAAAACCAACCATCCTCTACCCTAAACACCAGAAAATCCGACCCACCTCCTCTTCCCCTTCTCTTTTTGATTTCTTTCTCCACAATCACACCCATTCTACGAGTTTACAACTAAAACGACAAGCGTTCCGAGACGAGTCCGTGGACACCAAAATCGTCGGGAACGGCGAAGTAAATCGAAAGAAAAATAGAAGAAAAGCCGATGTGAACAGTAATTCTCTCTCTCCTGGGATTTATTTTTTCACAAATTTTATTTTTCACGA
>CANXYI012067433.1:0-21392 GCA_948208565.1 Hura crepitans
AGAAGTTGTAAATTAATCTTTAAAGAGTTTGGAGGCCATAAAAGTCCATAGAACTCAAGAAAATTCAAGATTATAGTCATTCTTAGAATGGTAAAATCCTCTAGGAAATAAATTAAAAAGGGAGGAAACACTTACACATGCAAAGTTGGTTTTCAAGCACCCTTTATGTCCACTTATATGCTTCTTGAATTTCCTTAAGCTATATGGACATCTATGGCCTCCAAACCCTTCAAAAATCAATTTGAAACATATTAAAGGAATTTTCAGTGGTAACTGGTGGCTATTTTAGGTTTGAGAAGCCATGAAAATGAAGGAGCTAAATGAATAGTGGCGACGAGGAGAAAGGAGGAAAATGGGTGGGTGGTGGGATGGCAATGCCATATGGGCATCTAGGTGTTACCATGGGATTTTTATAATGGCTGAGGTGGCATTGGTGGGGACACATGCCACCGAGCATCCTAAAATTGCTCAGTTTCGATAAAAACTTTAGGGAATTTTTAAAATCACTTGGACCTCCAAAAATCATTATATTTATTTTAAAAATCCTTAATTGGTCCCATTTAGAGGCTTATAAAATTTCATGGTCAAATTCCCTTGACAAGATAGTTAAACAATTATCTCAATTTACGTGCAAAACTTAAAATTAAAGAAAAGTTGCAAATGACCTCGGAATTAAAAAATTCCTTCACCATTGGACTCAGAGGAATTTTTAACCTTCAAGGTATGGTATTTTAAGGTTTGTCTAGGCACATCCCCTATCATTCCTAGCCGAAATCCATATAAGCCTATGGCCCACTAGATTAAAACCTAACATAATTTATTGGTTTTGTTAAATCTTTTAATTAAGCCATTTTCATCATTTTCAACCCCCTTAAAGTTTCATGACTACTACATCCCACCTCAAGCCTCGTGAAGGTAACTCGACACTTTGGATGTACTTTTTGAGCCTCAGAGGTACTATTTATAGAGCTTTGGCTTATGAGCGTTATATTACTTATGCAATTCATATACATATACACACAATGTTCATAACTTCCATACATATTTACATGCTTAAATCTCTTGAAATTAAATAATTTAATGCATAATCCATTTACCTATCACCATATTTTTACTCATAAAACCATATTATACCTTACATACACCTAAACACTAATCACACCATCACACATTCACACTTATACCATTCAGCCATATGCATGAACCTAAGTTAACTATTGTTTTGTCATCTTTGTGTCACTCAATTCATTACATTATCACTCACATAAACTAGTATATGCATTAATTATTCATTTAACATACATATATGCAAAACATACATGAATTCCATAACAATATACATACTTGAATTTCTTGAATTTAAATAAATAGGTACACAATTTATTGAGTATAGTTACAAAGATGTTATTTGAGGTTCCAAATTTGATTCTACAGCTTTTGCTTACTTGGGTTTTAATTCTATCCCAAATTCTCTAAATTCCATAATACCTCAAAAAAGTATAAAAATTCATAAAAAATATCTACAGCTCCAAATTCAAAAATAAAAACATACTTATGATCTAGAGCATCTCCAGTTACCTAGAAAAATGCTCGGGATTCGATCTAAGGTCTGATGTGATTTAGGGGTTCAAAGTCCTAAATCTTTCCACCTTAAAATAATCTTTTCTCAAAAAATTGATGCTAGATTTGAGTTTTAAACATCACAAGTATAAGTTTCCATAAAATAATCGAAGGATTTTGGGATGTTTTAGGTGATAAATGAAGAAAAGAAGGGAGGAGAGAAAAGTCTAAGGATAACATCAGCTTTTTGATGATTTAGGGGTGAAGATGAGTTCATTTCATTATTGTAGACTAACACACACCGTAACACATTTATATTATGAGGAGCGCCATGTGGCGATTGAACGACCCCAATTAATCCTATTTATATTTTAAGCTTAAAAAATATGAAACAAATATTAGAGGTCTCTAAAAATCATGTTTTAAGTGCAAAAAATTACCAAATTCCTTAATTAAGGGACCTTTAAAATCTCAGGCGCAAATCCTAAAGGAAACTAGGTTAACTATTCAGTTATATAATTAAAAAATTCTAATTAAACACCAATTAATCTCAAAAAATTCTAATTCCACCGCCATTAAACTATTTAGAATTTTTGACCTTTAGGATATGCTATTTTTAGGTTAGTCTGGGCATATCTTGGCCATTTCCTGACATGATGTGAACTAAGGTCACTATTCACTAGATATAAACATAAAATAATTTATTGGTTCAATGGCTGGTACTAATTACTTCATTTTCATAAGTATTTTACCCCTTAAATTTTTATGACTAATACTCCCCTTTTACCTCCTCAGTGTGACCCCACTACCCGAAAAATACTATTCATACCCCCAGGAAGCATTATTCATGAAACTAGAATTTTCGATCGTTATAGTGCCCTCTAGGGCTTATGCAATTGTACCCACATAATGATGTTGCAATAGTTAAAGAACTTATTGGCATGCCAAATTATCCTAATACTATAATGCTAGTGTGAAGATATATGGGCATATCATTAAAGTTACTCAATTTCTCTTATTCATTGCATATCTCATACTTTATTCATCATATGATGCCAATAAAATGCTCATAGCAAAATAACAATCACATATTCATTTGCCATATCAAGTTATGATCTCATTTATCACTATCAGCTGATGTAGCTTATTCCATGATAGTCGATCATGTGTCACATGTTTGACAATATCAATGTTTCACTTATGCATGGTAAGTTTAATAATCCATCTCTAGAGCTGAATTCATGTATCATGCATACAACAAAAAATAGTCATCATATTATCCATCTCGATATAGCATCAGAACATCTGAATCACATAATCATACTTTAATGTTACATTGTACCTTATGCTCTAAGTAGCTTAGAAATCAATTCATATTGATTAGAGTCATAACATTGATCATGCAATAGCTATTCATATCATATTCATAACTTCATATTTCAATCATCTCAGAACATATACCGAAAGTTCATGGTTTATCTTATTTTATCAGTATGTGAATTTTCATAATTATATGACATCTCTTCCTCTTGGACATGCCATATCATTAAACTATAAGCTTTTTCATAGTTTATGTTTTTCATATGCATTGCTTACCAAATTTGAGTCATAACAATATGAAATACTTAGTTTCAATTGTATATAAATATATCTATTCACATTATGTCCAAAGAATCATGTTATTCTTAGAGCCATAACATCTTTGGTTAATCCTTATTAAAATCCAATTTAAGATCATTTCACTTATCTTAGCATATAAAAAACAATATATTAAAAATAGAGGGATTATGTGTTCATAACTCATGCACACACCCCATCATCATCATCATCATCATCATTTTTCTTGTAATATAATATCATCGCACTTCATGTGCTTATTGATGGAAATATGTATTTCATTTTGTTGAAAACAATTTGACTAAAAAGAAAATCATCATTCTAAATTTCTTATGAAATTCATAGCATCTGTCACAATTTTAATAGTAAAAGTCATTATCATATCATTCAAAATCTATAAAATCCTTAAATTTTCATGTATAGAATCATATAGTTTATGCCTTAAAATAATGAGAAATCAGTTGATTAAATTCATGCAGACATAGAAGTATTGATTCTAAATCACTTTATTTTATAAAATGCATAAAATTTATGATACTAAAAATGAGGGGTGATGGGCATGGCCCCCAAAATTTTTTAGAAACTATGTTTCATAGTTTAGGGGGGTCATAGGTGTGACCTGCATTGGTCATAGCCATTAGGCATTCAGACTTAATGATTTTAAGTTGTGATTTTCACCATTTTTAATGGTAAAAACACATCAGTTTATATTCACATCAATGGAAAATTTCATCTAAATTATTCTTACACATATGATACAAGTTATTCATTTAAAACCACAAATTAGTTGTATTAAAACTCATTAGTTTCACTCAAAATTCCCATTTTTCATTATAAAACCTAGAACTACAATTTCATCAAATTAATTCAAGGGAATCTAAAATTCTAAATGCGCATACTATTTCTACAAAAAATAGGATGTTTCTCCATGCAATGAAGCCCTTAATAATGGATTTTCCCTTCTAATTTGTTTTAGCTTTAACACTTTTTCCTCTTGAATTCAATAGCAACCATAATAATAAAGCTCCAAAACACAACAAAATACATTTAAGAGGTAGATTTTGTGAAAAAAATAACTAGATAATGAATAGATTAGATTACCTTGACTTTGAGTGTGGTTTTAGAGTAATCCCATTATTTGTAATGTTGGAGAGAAAGACAAAAAGAAAGAACGTTCCTCTTTTTTTCCTATTTGTGTAGAAAATTAGGCTTTTACATTCCTTAGATGGGTGGCTCATATTGATCCCTTAAAACCAATCTAATGGCTCGTAAGCTCTAAAGGCATAATAATCATGCTTGGTCCCTTATTTTTTTTATTTTATACCAATTTTTAGGGTGTTGCAATTTTAGCTTTTTGCATATTTACAACTTTAAAATTTTTCACATTTTTATTTGTTCATAGGTTCATTAGCATTAAATGTAAAGGATTATATTTTGAATAGGGTTTTATACCATAAATAATATTTATTGTGTTTATTATTTTTAGATTAGCTTTGGAAAGTCAATATGGACTTATTTTGGTTTTATATCATAGATAAATTTTGAATGGCAATTTTGATCTTTCATATGAATGTGAATGTAGGAGACTATGGATTAATATGAGTATGGTTGTATATGATTGAGAATGTATGGAAACATGCCATATGATCAAACATGTATAGTGACTAGTGTCATGGGTATATAATGCAACACTCGTTCATATGGTATCTTAGGATATATAGAAGAGAGGCATCACATTTTATGGTATCAAAGCCTGAATTATGTAGTTCTAGATTATGAACCATGAGTCCATTGTGCATGTGATTATATTTGAGTGATAAATGCGCATAACAAGTGCACTGCATCAACATAAGCTGTGATCCACTAATGCAAGATTGCTTTTTATCAATTTTATGTATGTTCTCATTCTTTAATACATCTTTACATCCTTTGATAGATCCTAGTTTCAACCCACTTATACATTTGCACATTTTTCCCTAAAAATGGGGTTTAAAAATAAGTAACCCTAAATATGATATCTAAGAAGCTAGTTCATTTGGACTTAGTGTGATAGTGAATAGGGTATATAGAGATTGCCCTTTAAAACATCATGAACATGAATTTTTGGCTAATTTTATTGAACTATCCTTTGAGGAGTTTGATGTGATTTTGGGTATAGATTAGTTGTATAAGCATCAAGTTATGGTAGACTACAAACTTAAGAGGACAACTCTTGAGATAGCTAGTGATAAGGAAGTGATTATTATGGGTGAAAGGTCAGATTTCCTTTCTATTATGATTATTGTAACTGTGGCTAGGAAATTTGTCAAGAAGAGGTGTCAACTTAGCTTATGTGAGGGACACAAGAAAATTTGAGCCTAGTATTTAGGTCATACCACCCATAGTGAGAGAGTTCTAGGATGTCTTTCCTGAGGACTTATATTGGTTGCCACTAAAAAGGGAAGTATAGTTTTTAATTGTGTGCTACCTAGTACTGCACTAGTATCTATAACACCAAACATAATGGCACTTATTGAATTAAAAGAATTAAAGATATAATTGCAAGAGCTCTTGGATAAGGCTTTTATACACCAACTATGTCACTATGGGGTGCTTTAATCTCATTTGTAAATAAGATGGGTAAGTCTATGAGATTATGCATAGGTTACAGATAGTTGAATAAATTAACTGTAAAGAATAAGTATTCTCTCCTTAGGATTAATAACTTGTTTGAGCAGCTAAAGGGAGTATGAGTGTTCTCTAAAATAGATTTGATGTCTAGTTATTATCAATTGAAAGTGAAAGAAGTTGATGTGCATAAGAATGCTTTTAAAATAAGGTATGGATACTATGAGTTCCTTGTGAAGCCTTTTGGCTTGAAAAATGAACCTATAACAATTATAGACCTTATAAACCAATTTGTAGTAGTCTTTATAGATGATATCTTAGCTTACTCTAAGAACAAATAGGAACATGATAACCCTACAAGAAAAGTGCTTTTAGTTTCCAAAGTTTAGTGAAAGGCTGAAAATCCAGTCATTATAAGTGTACCAATAACAAAGGGAATTTAATCAAGTTGTTAATGTCCAATTTTTATAACTATTTAACAAAGGGCAATAATTCAGTGGTTAAAAGTTAGAAAATTCAATGGTTGTTGGCTAATTAATAAGTGGGGAAAAATAGCTATATTTTATACCACCAAAAGGAAAGAACAAAAAAAAAAGTTGAATTTCCTAACTATGGATCTTGCTATTAGTTCTAAAAATCCCCTTAATTTCTCTTAATTTCCCTCTAGCACATCCTATTTTCTCCTATTCTCTCACTTCTCTTTAATTTCTTTTTTTCCATTTCATATTTTTCCTTTATAAATGACAAGAGAAAGATGTTCGATTCTTTGATTTGCTGATGCCATCACTAGGAGCAACATACTATTTTTTTTGGTTGTTTGAATCCCATAGTGTTTAATAAAATTAGGGTCCCATTGAAATCTAGTTTCTATTCTTATTTTCAATTTCCCAATTCAAGCATGTTTAGTGGCTATTGTAGAAAGTTAAAAGCAATAGTGAATTGCCCATGCCCATCTATATTAATGTCCAAAAGAGAAGCCCCTTTGTAACTCCCTAAAAATCTTGGTTTGTGAATAGTATTTCCCATGAACTTGAGCAACACTAGTCTTATCAGATGGAAGTGTCATTCATAAATAATTTATGATTAAAATTTGAGGTGAGAATAAAGCTATTAAAGGCATTGAAAATCAAAAATAAAATATGGGGCTTGATTTTATGTTAATAGTAACTTGAGCAAAGCTGAATTATAATTTTAGCAACTTTGACCGAATTGACTCAAGAATTAAATATGCTGATACTAAAATAATATAAGGCATCTAAAAATCATAGAATTAGAATATATTTGGTGATGGAATAATTAAAATTATTTATAAAAAATAAATAAGAGAAGAAGAATAAAAGAGGTTAAGATGGTGGGATTTTTGTGTAGGGATAAATTGATACCTTTAGATGAAATAGTGGAAACCCTAAGCCTTTAAAATCTATAAGAATTATCTAAATTCTAGAATTTTGGAAATGATTAAATAATAAGATTTTTATTGTTACATTAAATATTAGTCATTGAACCTAATTATGCTTAGTCTACATCATTCACTAATTATTATAAATTCCATTAAATAAATATTTTAGTCATGTCTTCTCCCAACAAATTAAAACAATTCTCCCTCTTTAAACTCCTTTACAGCTGATGCCATTTCTTCTTTCTCTCTTCTATTTTTATTCTTTCTCTTTCCCTAATTACTCAAATCACTATACCAAAAATCAATTTAAGTCTTCTAAATCCTAGTCTAATCACTAGAAATGAAGAAAGTATTGAGAAATTAGAGAATTTAATGAAGAATGAAGTGAATGGTGACCAACTATCAAGTATGTGATTATCTTCTAATTCTAAAAATTTTTATGAGTTATTAAAGGTTTTAAACCAAGTATTTATTGGTTAATTTGAGGAATTAAGCAATGTATAATTTATTAGAATTTTTCTTTATTTAAAGATGATGATGGTGGAAAGGGGGAAATAACGACAAAGGGAAAGAGAGGCTTAAGAATTAAAGAAGGCTTGGAAGAGAAGGATTAAAGGAATTTAAGAAAATTTGCAACTGTATTCTAATGAATTTTAAGTTTAAGTGTTAATTTTACATTAATGTTATGAAAAATAATTGACATAATTAATGATATAAAATTAATGAGTTAATTCAATTAAGGCATATATAAGTGTATGTTGTTAAGAAATGAAAGATTTTAGAATTATTATATGTTGGACCAAAATGTGAATTGTAGAGACTTAAGATGCTATATATATATATATATATATTAGAAAAGTATTTACTATACATAGAAAATTCAAAAATAATGTGAGTTTAGGATACTAAATGAAATTATTAGAAACTTAATATAAATAATGTCTTAAATAAGAACTATATTAGATTCATAAACCTTAGATGTTAGTATAAAGTTAAGATTATGGATAATCTTGATAAGTAAAATTTAATAAGAAATATGGAACTTTACAATTTAATGTGAATTAAATATGTTTGAAACTTTAATACTAATTATACATAAACATCAAACATATATATAAGAACCAAAAAATCAAGAAATGTAATTACTCATAAATTTATGCTTGATCAAATAACAGAAAAAATAAGGTTTAAAATATTATGTTGATAAAAAAATGAGAATGAAATGTTTAGCATTATTGAGTGACAAAGGTTATTTAGAATTTATAAGAAAGTTTAAGAAGAAATTAAAATATGAAGTAATTGAACATAATTGTGAGAAGCCTATATGAGCATGCATAGATATGCAATACTAGATAAGTTGACTAGCCGACTGGGGATAGCCTGATAGCAGTTGCTTATAGCAATATGGTGCTAAGTTATTGGTATGATTTTGCACCCTATGTGGTTCATGCCTTTAGGCCCCATATATTAACCTTTATGGTCCATTACCTCTATAACTCTCATATTTGAACCCTAGGGGTCCATGGCCTGTGTGGCTTTTATTTTACCCTCTTAGGTCTATAACTTGTGTGGCCCCTATTGGTGATTACCCATGGTCATTATAGCCTAGATATCTCATTATCTAGATTAGGATGTCTATCATGTTAATATGGGCAACTTGAATAATTTGAAAATTTATAACAGTTTCATTTATTGTCAAGTAATTTATTAATTTAAGCATACATATAGATTGAGAAAATTCCACAAATAGATAAGAAAATGCAATATGATAATTGAACACAAATATGTAAATATTAAGATGAGTAGATAATGAATAAATTTAGATTTTGTATAACACTAGTCATATGACTAAATGGATAAATATAAAATTTAAATAAAATAAATTTATATAACATTAGGGATAAAGTGATATAATTGATTAAAACAAATAGAATATTGTTGTATATTTATGTTTGTCGCATAAATTTAAATTTCTTTAGAATACACCACTATGCTGTATAGCTTAGCATATCATTTTTCTTTTGCTACATGTAAGTTTGATAAAAGGAGAAAAAGCAGCCTTACATTGTGGAAGTCCTAGCAAGTCCAAGTTTTCTGGAAGATAAATTTATAGTGGTACTAATTTGTAGTTGTGTTTTGGTTACTTAATCATATTTTGCCACTCATATTTGTAAATGTATTAATTATGTGGATGTGTAGTAGTATATAAACATGGGGAAAGATATTATAAACTTTGAATATGCATGTAAAGATTGTAATATGAAAATGTGATGCTATAATCTCTTCATGAAATATTTTAAATTTGTGTATGTAGATTATGAATGGTTATATAGTATGTAACTTATGCATTTGAAAAAGTTTTATATATGTATATAATTGTTGCATGTTAAGTGTTATAAAACTTGATTAAGATATAAATAAATGTTGAGAAGGGAAGTTGAGGTTGATATAAATATTGGGAGTGTAATTTTTATGTAGGTACTATTTATGTTAGTGTCATCAGACGTCAATTATGTTGTGGAATTTTTGACAAGATGATCCTATATAGTTAATATAATATAGATAAATATACTATTATGATAAATTGGTACAAGTTATGATAATCATATAATGATACTTAAATAGTGACTAATAGAACAATAAAGGTTTAAGTAAAGATATCATTATGTAGCATCCTTTTTTTGACTTGTATATAAGTTGAGTGAGGGGTGTTACATTTATTAGTATCAAAGTCTTGGTTTAGGAATTCTAGGCATATTAAGGTTACATATGAGTGCCATAAGTTAAATAACATGCATTGCATTGATTATATATTGCTGGGAATTATTAAGCTACTTTCTTCTTATAGGTTATAGATTGAAGAATTATCATAAAAGGTATAGAGAAAGAGGTCGAGAGCTATGCCCTTAGGGCTAAAAGTGAGACACCGAGGTCAAAAGCATCAGTACGGGGATATATAAGGCAAGCCATATAGCCATAAAAAGCTTTACTTTAGTAGATGATTGATCTTTTAAGATAGCCTACAGTTGTTGCAACACCTTAACCTTAGCCACTATCACCTCTTCAACCATTGCTGAAGACTTATTTATAGCATATTAAAAAGATGGGTGCGGTTGATTTATGTGGCATAGAATATAGTGATTTTACTGTGGCTCAGTATTTGTTAAAGTGGACAATGAGGGTTATCCAATAGTTACATTAAACTCTGAAGGAGAATTTAGTGTGTGCTACTTCTTTATTACAAGAGGAGGTATTTAGGTGGTGGGACATTATATTTGATAAGGTTTAACCTAAAGCTAGAACTTGGGATTATTTTTTCAAAGAATTTAAAAAGAAATACATCACAAAAAACTATCTTCAAAAAGAGGCAAGAGTTTACATCATTGAAGTAGATGCATAGATGAATTTTAGAATATGAGAAGGATTTTGCTCGATTGAGTAGATATACAAAGGAGATAATTCCTAGTAAGGTTAAGCATTGCAATAGGTTTAAGCATTGGTTGAATGATGGAATACGCCTTTACCTAGCTACTATAAAGATTAGGGATTTTCCTGAGCTTATATTAGTTATACTTACTATTGAGAAAATTTAGCAAAATAAGAAAGGTGAAGAGTAGCATAAAAGATCTCATAGCTAGAGAAAAGCTAGTTTAGCTCTTTCAACAAATAAAAAGTAAAAAAAGACCCTATCATATGCACAGTCATAGGTCTAGACTAAGAAATTGGGCTAAAGATCCTTTTTCATACAGAGATGGAAAACAGTAGCTGCTAGTACACTAGCCTTCACTACTATGAGTGTAGCTACTAGCTCATGTGAGCATTTTCATAGGAGACACTTTGGCACTTGTTAAAGGCTCATTCCTAAAGTCTGTTATGGATATGTTTTGGAAGACCACTTCTTTAAAGATTGCCTAAAGAGATTGGTAGTTGATACATAGACATAGGGATCTACCATAATAGCTTTAAGAGGATGCAAATAGGAGAGTGGAGATAAAGAGAGGGCAATGAGAAGCTGAAATTTGAGATTGTTTATCATCCCAAGCTGCATACACCCATTAAACAATATGTTATTAGAGCTCTAGAGGGGTTAAATACTCTAGACATTATTATTGGTACATTTTGCATCTTTATTACACTTACTCTTACATTAATTGATCCATGATCCATACAATTTTATATATGCACCACATTGGCACATAATTGGTGTTTAGATCACTATAATAGAAATGGTTTGCTATGACACTAATATTATGATGTTTTAAGTGAACATCACTTTTTCATGTTTAAATGACATTTTTATAATTTTTTTTGCATTATTTTCAATAATTAACTTAATTTTTGTATCATTTTTTAAAAATGTATTGTGACATTTATTAAATTTTAATATATTTGATAATTTATTGTAATGTTTATTATGACTATTGCAATATTAGTCACACCTCCACTTTTGGTCTAATTTTTCAATTGGATAGAATTAAATTAGAAGAAAAAGTGGGGAATGAAAAGAACATATGGATTAAGTAGAGTCAGTTGGTGTGAACAACGGAGCGAAAAATGACTAAAAGGCAAAATGATAAATACATAAGATAACCACAGGCAAAATTGAAAAAGTGAATTTAGAGGTCCAAAGATTAGTGGAACTTATGTAAAAAGGTGAAAATATAAATATGGCTTGTGAGGAACATGAAAATTTGAAAACAATAAGGTTCAGGAAATGGTCTTGATTAATAGTGACACCAGGCCATAAATAGTGCATCTGGGGCCCAATTTGAGTTAACCCTACCAGGAGGTATTATTAATTATTTGATGAATTATAGTGTAATTTGAGAAGCATTTAAGGTCATATAAGAGGTTAAAAATTGAAAATGAAATCTAGTTACGGTTTACAATAAATAGTAAATCATTCAGGGCTGAATGAAAAATTTAGAAAATATGCTCAAAAAAATTCAAAACTAACACATCTTGATACTAAAATAATATGAGGAATATGAAAATCATGTGATTCAAATTTTTACAACTTTGGAGCGAGTTGAAAATATTGCAAAAATAAATTCAATTAAATGAATACTTATAAGAAAACAAGGAGGAAATTGTGTGTACGGAGCAAAGATGGCTATAGATAAAATGGTAGCATGGAAGATCTTGGCCATCTGAGTGTAGTAGGGATTAATTGAGGTGGAAGTGACTAAATGATATTTTAAAGACAATTACACATAGAATAAATCCCACCATCCATGTGTAAATATTCCCATTTAATCCTAGCCATTCATTCCACATAAAAATACATGAATAACAACATATATTCATTTGATTTCAGTCACTATCTCTCCCTCTTTCCCTTATTGTGGCCAAAATTCCCTCTCCCTATTATTCCCCAAAATTTTTTTGTTAACCTCTCTTTTTCACCCAATTAATACACTAGAATGAAAGCTTACATTAACTAATTCTTCAGTTCATCAAAAGAATATAGAGAAAGGTGAAATAAGAGAAAGAAAGGAGATGGAAGATGAGAGTTTAAGGCCATGAAATTTTGGTAAATGATTCTTAAACCAAGTAAATAATGTTAATCAATTAAAGTATTTAGGTATAGTTTATGCGTTTATGATGAAATTAGGTGATTAATGTTATTTTTATGGATATTTTATGGGAAAATCAATTATGGAGTTGGTGGAATTTAAGGAGAGATGATAACGAGATGGAAGTGAGGAAGTGAAGATGAAGATTCAATAGATTTAAGCCAAAATAAGGTATGTGTATTCTAATCCTATAGACTTTTACATATGGATGTGTTACGTGAAAGCTTTATGTGAAGTTGTGGAACCTTACATTATGAAATATTTAGATAAGGTGATGGGTTAGAAATGTAATTAGGATTATTTTACTTGCCATAGATAAATTAAAACCTTAAAGATGAATCTTAGACCTTAAAAGCTAGTAAAGCCAAAACTTATATAGAATGAGAAGAGTACTAAATGAATACTAATTAAATGAAATGAATATATTAAGTAGTGTTTGAGAAATAATATTTCATGAAAAAAACCATAAATAGAGAAGATTGAAATATATATAAGTAAAGATCAAGTTGGCCGAAATGCTACATTAACAACAATGGAATATTTTCATAATGTAATTAAATAGTATTATGTAATATGCACAAATATAAGTGTAAATATGAAATTGTGTAAAAATTTAGTATGTATAGGCATATTAGTTTATATGGCTAAATAGTAGAAAGAGTAAGAAAGACATAGATAATGGAAGATTAGAGTATAGTAGTGATTTTAAATAATATTTATATGATAAAAAAAACTATAGATATGAGAAAAAAGGATTTTCATTTTATTCTTATATTAAGTGAATCTAAATTTAAACTACTATTTAAATAGATATTATGATTATAGAGTCATATGTTGATAGAATAATTAAGGAAACTGTAACACCTATACCCAATCGATACACCGATTTAGGTATAAGATGCCATATGTCCAATTTGATTATTGTTATTTTATCGAGTCTCTTATAACCTTTATTTAGTTAACCCAATGTAGTCATTATCTTGGATTTTCATACCAATTCAAAATCTTTTATGAGTATGTCATACATGCACTTCACATTTAAACAACATATGTATAAACCTATTAACAATATTATTAATACTTAAGATTCATTTGATAGTGTCATTTACATGTCTAAATCTATAATCAAATAATCTAGAACTACTATCCATTTAGATATAATTTATATTACAACATGTTGTCAATGCTAGAACATTATCACAAATAGAGATGCTCATGATGGGCTCTTCTTACCTATCTATTAACTACATTTTGCTTTTACCATTGCTCAGACTTAATTTGCTACTTTGCCTGACTGAACCAATAACTTACACATTAGCAAGATGCCAATGCATTGAGCAAGATTGCTTAATGGTGTAGTCTAATACTATAAAATTTATAACTTATGCTACGATTACATTTTTGTACCTTTGTTTATTTCCCTTTTAACCTATATTCCTATATTTATTTACTCGTACATTTATGTTCCTAGGTGTATTTAAATAATTATTTTTTCTTTAATGTGCTTCCTTTGTCTATTCAAGGTCTCACTTCCTCTTTATAACATTAGATTACATAAATTTCCTTTATTATCATTTATATGTATATATGCACACCAATACATAATTATTCAAGATCTCTTTGTTTAATACATTGTCTAAGAGGTCTAATATATATTTTAGATAACTCATAATAGTAAGTCACTTATCTTTTTCTCATTATTTATTCTTTTTAGCCTATATTTGATCTGAATAATGGGATATCAACAACATAGGTCTCACCAGTTGTGTAGTGGCCCACATTTTAGACCTTATTGATGGCTGTACCTACCTTATATAAATGTATGTGTAGTGACCTAACAAGACCTTACTGATGGCTACAATCACATTATACATATATATATGCAGTGGTCCAACTAGACCTTATTAGCTGCTGCACCAGCATTGTACAAATGTATGTGTAATAACCCAATTGGACCTTACCGGTTGTTACACTAGTGTTAAATAACATCAAAGTACTCTAGCAATTGCTATCTATCCCTAGTTGACCAATTAACCTATCTAAACATATAGGCTATCCTCATTTCTTATTACATTTCTCTTTCCATTCTTTTCCATGTCATTTAGGCATCATAAGAAGTTGAATCATATTTATAATAAACATCAATGTCATATTTCAATCACATGGAATAAAACTTTTGTAATTTCTCATCATAGCATATTTTTTCACATGATCTCTTTGAGTATAATAATGTTGAATTCACATTACAAATACATCATTTATAATTTATACATTCTTGTCATATTTCACTATTTATAATACATTACTTATACTTTCTTAACTTCCCATTTCCTTTCACAGTTCATCTTTTGTGTGATTACCCAGTTTGGTATATTTTACTTTTGATCTCACATGCATTTTATTATCTTTGCAATATATCTAACCCTTGGAACCATTATTTATTTATTTCCACAAGTTTGTTACATTAATACTACCTAAATATTTACATAATAATTCTTTTTCCATTTATAATTCAATTGTCATTCTCTTATGCCTTCACCATTCTCTTTTTTTATATATATTTACTTTAAACAATATAATCTTTAACAACCATATATGTATGCATCACATTATGTTACCTATCTAATCCATATATTTCCTCTCTAGTCATTACTTATTCCCACATTAATTTTACTTAAATTCTCATTAAACCATTTCATTTACTTTAGTTTAATTCACATTTTCTAAATATGATCCATTTAGTTTATTTTATTCCTTTTCATTGATATTATTAATACTATGCAAAATCCTCATTTATGTTCATATATACATCTGTCTTATATTTCCATTTATTCCCACCTAATGAATTTATTTTATTTAATACATTTACTCACATATACACATATAATCATAATTTTATATATTTATTTCTTTAAGGCATTCCATCCATATTAGCTAATTCCATAATTATTCTTAAATGCCTTTAATTTCTTTATTTTATTTTCTCTTATTTTACTTAGTAATTTCTAAGCACTCATTTATTATATTTTAATTGTATTTGTTTTAATCCAATTTGTAACATCTGGAAATCTTGGGTTCGTGTACAGTGTTCAAGGCTCAAAACACCCTGGTTGGGTAGAATAGAAGGAGTATTTATAATGAGGATATGGGTAAAGTGGTTTTGGAAATGAAACCTCTCAAGCAAATCAGATGAGGATTTTACAGTAGGTTATATATTTTAGAGCTGAACTAATAATCTTGCATTTTTGCTCAGGGATTTCACGACCTGATACTCAAAAATTTTAAAAGGAATTATTGAATAAAAAATCATAATTTTTGAGGGTTAAGAATAAGTTATAAAATTTGAAGAACGGTAAAATAATAAGCGGAGGGTATAATTGATAGGAATTAAAAGAAAGAAGATTAAATAAAGGATTTACCAAGGTATTTTTGAGATAATAGGATACATGGTAGGCATACATATGGAACCAAAAATAAAGAATAAAAAGAAAGAAGAATAAAATAAATGAGACAAAAAATAAAAAGAGAGTCTGGAAAATAAAGAAAGGAAAAAAAAAGAAATCAAGAAGAGAGAGAAGTGAGCAGAAAAAGAAATAAGAAAGAATAAAGAAGAAAAAAAAGAAAAAGAGAAAGGAAAAATAGTAGGGAAGAAGAAAGAAAGGAGAAAAAAGGGAAAGAAGTAGAAAAGTAAAGAAAAAGATATGAATGAAAGAAAGAGAAGAAATTAGGGGAGAGAGAGAAATGCAAATAAGAAAAAAAGAAGAAAATGGAAAATAGAAGTAGAGAAAAGACAAAAAGAAATCAATAGAGAAGAGAAAAAAACAGTAGCATACAAAATTTTTTGCCATGGGTAGTGCTGCAATGGCATAAGACACAGCCACTACAGCGATGGTGCTACATGGGGAAGCTATAGTCAATTTCTAAGAAATATAGGCAAGTTAAAATGGCTAAAAAGAATGGGTTTTGGTGCTAATATTAATTCTAATAGTAAGTAAAAAGGTGCTGCTTCTATCGGGTACTGAAATTCTCTCTTAACTTTTATATTCTATTACTATATTTTGGGTTTAAAATGTTGGATGAATTTGGTTATTGGTTGCTATTGTATTGGTTAGTGTAATGCTTGCTACATCTTTGAGTTTTGAATTTAGGTATGAATATGTTTATTAGTGGTTTTAAAATGGTTAACAAGTGTATATTGAGTATATGAATAAGTATGTTCTATGTAACAGAATTTTGGGTTGATGACACAAAGAAAACTATATGGAATTTTGAACAATTTTAGGGTTGTTTATGTGTAATTCTCTAAGGATAGCATTTGGATAAGGCAAAAGTTCATAAAGGAAGATAGGTTTTGATTATGGAGGAAATTAAGTGTAATTGGTTAGTATACTTAAGTTTAATATGCTATATTAAAAATTTAGTGTGAATGTTGTGTGTGTAATGTGTGAATTTGATGATTAATGATGTTTAATGCTTAAAGAATATGTTATGATGTGGTATGCATGTGCAATTAAGTGTGAATGATGGATTAGTAGTGATTTAGAGTGTGGTCCCTTGTGTACCTTGATGTTGTTAAGACAATTATGCTATGTATAGTGTGTTGGATTATGATAAAGTTGATTTGCATAATAAGGACATAATTATGCAATAAGACATATGTGGTAGCTATATGATATGCCATGGAATAGGTAAGTGTATCTCAGAATTTTAGTCCTAAAGTGTGTAAATAGAGTATGGTGCAGTGAATAGAGTATAAAAACCTGGTTCAATTTATTTGTTATGACTTATAAATTTATTTTATAAGTGAAATGAATTTAAAAATGTGCTTATGTGATGTTTGATTGAAAAATAATGTATGTCTAAGCATAAAAATAATCTATAAATCTATTTTAATAAGTAATGCTTCTTGAACTCAAAATGCAAATAGCTAAAATGGCAAGCTTAGTATGTGTCCAATTTTAAGAACTAATTTCAATTATGTTTTTACTTTTGCATTTGTATGTTGATATGGATTATATGGAATATATTTGAATTATAGAAGGCATAAATAATTTGAGTTATATAATGATGGGATATTTGTTGCCACTATAAGGTTTTGATGAAATAAATGTGCATATGTATGATTAGTATTATGGTTGAAATGCCTCTTTGAATAAACTCAATACATTTTTTAGGATGTTAGGAGTAATTAGATATGTTTAATGACTATATGATGGAGTAAGTAAAGTATGTGAAGTGCAGTAGTCAATATGATTTATTTGTGTATGCTTTGAACATACGTATGGTAAAGTGAGGTTTAGAATGGTAAATTGCCATGATAAGTTGAAATTCATTATAGGCATGTTTTAAAGTAACTTTGATACATATTCAAATGATTAGTATGTTTAAATAGTAACTTTAAGTAATTTTGGAACATTTAAGTCATAAAAACACTTATATACCTAAAGTTGGTATGATGTGAAATTTAATTAAAACTTGAAAATATGGTATTCACATGCATATATGAGCATGTAATGCTTGTTTTAGATCTATTTATGTTGATGACAGATATAACCTTGAGAAGGGTTTAAATAGGTAAATGAATTTAATTGAGTGTGTCATTTGTGTATGGTTATATGCATTAAATTGCTTATGTAAGTTTAATAAATGCATGTGTACATTGATTGACATGTAATGAGTATGTTGGCATTATAGTGTTATTTGAATGGTGAATTGCATGCTAAATGGAAAAGAATAAGATGATTGTGTATTAATTATGCTTTGACCAAAACATGTTAACCATGGTCATGAAGGAGTGTGGTTGGTGTTTGACATGTTACTTAAGTTTTTAAGTTTAAGCATGACTTGAGTAAGATGCATGTGTATGATAGTGTATGTAGCATGCATATGATATAGCATTGGCATAGTGTATCAAAAATACATATTATGTGTGATAGTGTAAGTGCGATTGAAACATGAGGTTATGATTATGGACACTTGAATGTATTATAAACCTCATATGCCATTTAATGTAAATATTTATATGAAACATAAGAATATATTATGGGTAATGATATTCATTTGGCCAAAAAAAATGAGGGAATGTTAGGTGTTTCATAAATATGCTAGGTTCATAATGAGAAGCTACATGAAATATTATTGACATAAAGGAACATATAATGATGGAATTTTATGCAACTGTATGAAAGCTACATGAAATATTATTGACATAAAGGAACATATAATGATGGAATCTTGTGCAAGTGTATGAAATGGTTATGTGATTATCTATATAATTGTGATTTGAGGTAATATAAGATTGACAATATGCTTATGGTATTAAGATGTATTATATGAATAAGTAGGCACTATAAGACTTGATCATAACTCAAATGATTGTTACTTGAAGAACCTTTATGGCTAAATGGCCTAAGCATATAATATGAGTCATACAATGAATAATGGACAAATGAAAATTGACATCGTGATTATGGAACTTGATGTATGATATATATAAATGAACTGGATGATAACTATAAAGTATGAAATGTGGAATAAAAATGAATGCATAAATCACTATGATGATGAGCAATAAAAGATAAGCTAATAAAACTAAGAAATTAAAGAACTTATTTTCCCTAAGGTCATTTGTTGGCTAATTAATTACTAAAATCTACTTAATCTACCTAAAAAAGGGTGAAACCAAATACAAATCGGTGATGGCCCATAAAGGTAGACAACCTAGATTAGATAGTTGACTAGTTAATTAGGGAGATTAATAGCTGCTAGGGCACCTTGGTGCTTATTTCAGACCTATGGGTCAATGTATTTGCCTTTAGGCTAGACCTATGGGTCAATGTATTTGCCTTCGAGCTAGACCTACTAGTCAATGTATTTGCCTTTAGGCCAGACCTATGGGTCAACATATTTGCCTACGGGCTAGACCTTTGTGGTCAATATATTAGAACTTTGAGTCAATGCTAGACTTTTGTGGTTAATGTTTCCTGTTATCCAGTTTTTAGGTAGTTATTTCTTTAGTATGGGCAAAGTAAGTAAGAATATCTCAGTAATAAACCTTAATAATAATTAAACATGATAAGATTTCCCTTATGCAAGTTTTGACTTATAAGAGTGTTGAAATGCATAATGAAGTTCTAAAATTTGTATTAGATGATAAAAAAGATGTGGAAATGTTTATGTTGAGCATTTTAAGCTAATTCCATGTATGGGTGAGACAAATAAGAAACATGTATGGTTAATAAAGTTTATGGTTTATATTATACAACTTGCAATAGCATGTCCATGATACTGAATTTGATATATGATACATTTGTTAGACAAAATGGAAATTATAGATATGAAATAGGGAATCTTATTTACATAATATTTGTGTATAGGTATAAATTGATATATGGAGGTATGCATGTAAATGTATAAGATGTATAAATGGTATGTGAGTGCACATGGGTAGTATAGTTATGTTATATGAATGCCTAAGCATGAATTAAATGATGATTTAAAGTGTTACATGTATGCTTGGTATTAGTTTAAATATCTTAATTATGGCCTTTTATTATGAAATATTGACGTGTATGATGATTTAAATAAAACATAAGACAACACAAATAATTAATGCATGTTTTAAATCAATAGCATAATAAACTTGGGTATATCACTAAGCAATCTATCCTAGCACGTCTTTATATTTTAGAGATGCATACGTTCTCTCGGTTGGAAGTTGGGAATGAAGATATCTTATCAGTTATGCCTTAAAGAGTATGTAATTCGAAGGATGGCTATATATGTGAGCATTCTAATGTATTGAAATTGACGTATAAGTATTTCATAATGTTCCACGCAATTAGTATAAAAGTTTTAATTTGGTCAAGTTTTAGTTAAGGGTTTATTTTTGATTTAATTATGGGTTGTAATAATGGATCTATTGTACAAGTATGTGGATGTGATTTAGATGAGCTTTTGTGTAAGTGCTTCGGTTGATATGGATGATCAGAAGGATCATAGTGACTTTGAGATGTTGGATGATGTTTATAAAACTATTTTTTATAGGTTTTAAGTTTGGACTCATGTCACTAGGCAACCATTATGCTATTGGATTTCTGACATAGTTTTTATAATAGTTCTCATGTAATAAGGTTTTTGTGAAGTCAGACTTTTATAAGTCATATACTAAGTTAAGTATTTTTTTAAGAAGGTGTTTAATCATATGGTTCTTATGTATGAGGCATTAATAAGTGAGTTGTCTAGAGATTATGTGCCGCCTCTTGCTCGGGTCTAGTGATCGGATCAGGTAAGGGGTGTTACATAATTAATTACTTTCATAACAATTATATATATTTCCACATATTTCTTTTCTTGTCATGTATAATTTTTTTTACTTATTATATACATTACATTATTTCCTTAATTATGTAATTAATTTCTTATTCTTAATAGAATACTTATGTTCCTTTATGTTTTCCATAATACTTTACTTGATTTCGTATATATATATACATATATTTCTATGTATCTTATATAGTTTCAATAATTATTCAATCATCATTTTATACCTACACTTTCATTTATGCATATTACATAATTGTGTCTAATTACATTATAAAATCTTCATTATTTCTTCTAAACCATTTTCAGCC
>CANXYI012067448.1:0-10932 GCA_948208565.1 Hura crepitans
AAATGTGATGCGGCATAAATAAACACAATCAATAAACCTTTTGACTTTATTCCTCCTTGACATATGGTTAAGTTATTCCTTTCCTAGAGGATTACTTAAGCATTAACGGGGGATACTCAGGTTTATTGGCTTAATTAGGCATAATAACCTCTCGTGTTTAAAGCACATGCAAATTGCCAGTTGAGTTTAATTCTTATTCCAAGCAAAATTAGGCTTAACCTATCATAGATTAAAGGCCCCACTATAAACAAGGTTGAACATAGTAGGCCCATAAAGCAATCATAATGCAATGACACATTTTTAGGGTTGTACAACTTAAGGGAAGTTGTAAAGTTTAACTATATAGGCCTTATGGTTTATCTAAAAAGGCTTATGGCTCCCACAAGTAGGGGTCCCCTCGAAGTAGTCTTCCCACTCAAGGGTAATGATGAGTGATTAGTTCACTATTTGATATGCCCAAAGGTATGAGGCTTGCCAGTGATGGATATGTTAGCAATTCCTTATTCTTAAATGAAAAATAGGTTCATGATTTGCAACACCATACAAGGTCTAAAGAGACACAATTTATATACGATTCATGGGTTTGATAAAAAATTAGAATATTAGAAGGTATATTATTTGGGCACTTTTAGATCCAATTCTTAGCCCCTAGTGGAGTCGCCACTATAGATTATTGATGTACCGAGGATAAGGCAACTATTGTTTAGAGTCATCACCTAGCTCTACACCAGGACCACTAATTTTTTACCCAAAAGGGTTTAAAATCATTTCTTATTTATGCCTCAATAATATAACTTTATATTTTAGCATTTATTAATCTCATATTAAAGCAAGCAAGCATTATAGTTAAAAGCATATTTGTCACCTTTACTTATAATGAAAAAGTAATTTACAACAATTAAAAATCCATAATAAAATAGAAACATAAATTATACATCCATAAATTGGGTCATTGATTGATTGTTATTTGGCCTGATGATTATCCATAATTCCATAAGAATTGGTAGAAATGTTAGCTATATCCCTTATAGCACTTGTATGATATGTACGTAAAACATTCATTTATCAGTGAAAAAAGCATTTTCTTTATTACTTGGTCCTTATATATATATTTCTTTTATACTTATTTGGTTGGACTTAAACATTATAATAAAGTCCTTAGTATATGATCACAATGCAGAGGAAATCATGAAGAGCTCATGATGTGAGATTCGCATAACATGCAATTGAGATAATACCTAAAATATCTCTAGTCTTAGTATTAACAAGATGGGACACTATTAATATGGATAGACTCGCACATGTTATACTTCTTGACTAAGTCAAGCTGTAGTTTTTACAAGTTGTAAGCATGGTAATGGCTGAAGTTAACATGTGGATACTTACTAGGGAAGCTAGTCCATTGGAGAAACAACATGAGATCTTCACATGGATAATTAATCTATGTCAGTGAAAGCATCTCATTATAACATTAGTACATGTATCCTTAGGCTTGAGACCACTAACTATCTTAAGTATGGAATGATAAACTTTGATTTTTATTCTTTTACATCGAATAAGAAGTATATATAGCTAGGAGATTGGGTATATCATGAAAAACTTGAAGATAAGGTAGTGATCAATAGAGGATTCACCACCCTAGATTACAAAGTGGGGAGTTTATCTTACTATTCTAGTACTAATCTTTATTAGGGAAACTTTGGTCGAAGTGAAGTGCAATTGTGAATGGGATTCATAGGAGAATTATTTCAATAAAGATAATTTTTCTATAAATAACATATTCGAGGATTAATTATAGATGCATACTTAAGTATTGAGTTGACATAAGTCCATACTTAAACTTGGATGAGATACAAAATAGTGAAAAAGAGTTTATTGCACGGTAACTATGTATGAAAGGGTTAAGTCAAACCACTTGACTTTTTGACACCTGGGTAATCATGATGCATGGCTAGATACCTCTTATGGATTGTACATATATTCACAATTAATTGGGAATTAATTATGATTTAATGAGATTAAATCATAGGAATCCTAGTTAAAGTAGGATTGTTATTCACTACGTATTACCAATGTGCTTTATAAGCCTATAGGGTCACACAGACATTGATTTTGATATGAAGCTTAATATATTATATTATATTAATTAATTTAATTGCATGAGATGTCATTAGAATTTAGAGAAATAAGAAAGAAGAATTAAATTAGGCTTAGAGTCCAATTCATTGAATTTGGTCTAAAATAGGGCTAAATATATCAGGGCCTTGAAAGCCCAATTCGGGATTTAATTGGAATTTGATTTTTGCACCGTCTTTTAATTTTCAAAAGGCCATAGAACTAGACTTAATTTAAATTAGGGCTTTAAGGGCATCAATTTGTTCCCTATAAATGAGGCAAAAACTACTATAAAAACCTATTAAAAGGGCTCCACAAAAGGTGGATTAACTGGCCTATTTGATGAACCTATTGAAACCTAACTAAGGTTAGATTTTAATGGGATTAATATATGACCTAGGGCATCCAAAAATTTATAAATATGCCTAAAAAGTCAGTCACCACACTTGAAAAATCCCCTTTCTATAGAGAAAATGATTTTTATCGTGGAAAAATTTTCTTCTTCTTTCTTCTTCTCCAAACACCAAAACATCTTACTAGCCTCTAGGTTTTTGGTAATTTCTCATCTCATAAATCTTGTATGGATACCTTGGAGGTGTTTTTGATAAGAATTACTATAGTTTGTGATAACTTGGTGAGCAAAAAATAAGAATTTAATAGGTCTACAGTTGAGACAGTATAGAATTCTAACCATAGTTTTTCTTATTTAATATTGTATTTCAATTCTTCCAATGGCCCTTTTTATTTTGTTTGGTATCCATGGAGTTTTATTTGCCACTGTGCATGATACATGGAAACAAGCAATGGTATTAAGGTTAGGTTTCACTAAAAGAATTGAAACAGTTGGATAAACATTTATAGTATATAAGCATAATTGGCCAAAAAATACATATAATGATTCAATGATTTTTATTTTTCCATTTTAGCCATATTAATATGTATTAATAATAATTAGATGTGAATAAAAATCTGGTCTTAGTCATTTTTACAGATAAAATTGAATTATCCATCAAAATAAAACTACTTTACTTGTACGATGGTTTTGGATTCATATTATGTTCATAGCTATGTCTGTTTGACTTAATTGTAAATTTTTTTGTAATTTAATATGATGTATAATGAAATAAAATTTTTATTTTAATTCTAGACTCCATGAACATGTGAATTAATTTGAAGAAATTAGAAAATAAATTGATGATAATTCAGTTTCTGTGATAGTTATGGAATTCAAAATTTTAAATGATTATTATTCAATTTTAATTTATTTTCTACTGATTCTAGAATTTTTTTTTCATAAATCTGAGATTTTTATGATGTTAATTAATGTATTTTAAATATGAGATTTTTATAATGTTAATTAATGTATTTTATGTTGTAAAAATCATTTGAAAATGAATTAAATTCATAAACTTGCTTGATTGTCACAATTGTGCATGCTTTTTGCACATTATAATCATTATTTTTGTCAAATGAATTTCCAACGACTTGAACGATTCAAAGAGAAAATTTTATTTGATAAACATCATTATTACAGATCTAATAAGGTTTCAATGAATTTTTTAATTGTTCTAAAGTGGTTCAGATCAATTTTAGAATCCAAGTTATAAATGGTTTCATGGTTCGCGTAGAATTTGATTTCTAGTGAACTACAACTTGAAGTATTTTAGTTAAATTAAAATTCTAATTGGATTGGATTTTTTATTTTATGAAAATATGTGATAGTTATCATCTTAATTTTATTAGATTAAATTAAAATTTTAAAAAATCCAGTTGGATAAAGATAATATGATTTTTATCATAGTGAGTTTGAATCCTACTTGATGTAGGATTCCTAGTGGAATTTAGACTCTAACCTTTCATTTGAATTAGAATTCCAATTAGATTAGAATTTTAACTTGAATTTTAAAAGATTAAATTAATCCTAATTTGATTGAATAAAAGTTATACAGTTAGATATAGATAAGAGTCCTAATATTGATTAGTTATAATTTGTTTGGAATTAGATTGCTAGTGAACTACAAACTATAAAACTCTAGTTAATTTAAAATACTAATTGGATTAGAATTTAAAATTAATTAAAAGTTTGACATTATCCTAATGTAGTTTGATAAGAGTTATCTAATTGGATAGGAATAACATTAAGGATAAGGATAAGAGTCCAAAACATAATTGGTTTTAAAATTCGTTTAAAATTTGATTTCAATTCAAATTTATTTCTAATTATTTAAATGGATTACACTTCTAATAGGATTAGAATTCTAATAAAAATGGAATTGATGTAATTTAGTTATCTAATGGGATTAAAAGAATTAAATTACATATTTAATGTTGACAAAAAAAATCCACTATTACAAGTATCCATAATCAATTGATCAAGATAAATAAACCAAACTAGTCTTATAAGAGTTACAAAACTAGTTAAATACCAAAATTGTTATATTTAATAAATAATGCATTAAAATGTATGATTAAGCATGTATGTTTGGCATGATGACTAGTTATGGACTATAACCAATTAGATTGATCATATGCATGGAATGATTTTTTTTGGTAAATTAGGTATGTGTGTCTAGCCTTTCTCTCTAATTCTATTGTATTTCTCTTCTCATTTAACTCCCTTTAAATGTAACTTAAGGTTTTCTTTATTAAGAAATTATACAATTAAATTACATAGGATTATAATAGGAAGGATGAATTACAAGGAGCAAAAAAGAAAAAGGCCAAAGTAAGGAAGAGGAGGACCAGTGAAGAAATAGTTAGAATAGCTTTTAATTATTTCTTATTGGATTTCTAATTCATGCATTACTACCTAGGGCTTAGCCTAAATTGGTTTTTGTTAGCTCAAGGAAACTAATGTAGTAAAAGTCCATAACTATGTCATATATTTAATGAGATTAAATACCTATACATGATTTAATTTGATTAAATATGCACATGCAAGCCAAAGCATGCCCCAACCTTGAATAATGAGACTAAAATGAAGAAAATCCCTTAATAATATTGAGACTTGCAAGGCCTCTATTTATAGAAGTTAAATTACAATTCTTTTTAATATTAGATTGTTGAGCATAATCAAGCCCATGCTACTTTAGATATGTTTAGTTTGTATTAATTAGTCTATCTTAATTGGTTTTGTTAATTTGTTAGGCATACCCAAGGTTAATAAGACTAAGGCAAGATTGGGGATATGTATATGTGATATACATTTACCAAGAGTTGGTACCCTAATAATTAGTAGTTGCATTAGATGAATTTGGCATGAGATGCCAACCATCTAGTTACAGGTTAGGCTTGTTGGGCATACCTAACATTTGACCTTAATAAAGATGGATACTATCTTGTTAGGAAAGGAAACATGCTTTCTCATATCAATAGTGAGGGCTACTAGTTCGCAATAAAATAGTGGGTTTTAAAATGTATTTGATTAAAGACCTAATTAATTGCATTCATATACATATTCATGCACTTACATGTCTTTCATTTTTCACCTGCAGCATCACTACCATAATGTCTTCCAATTAGAATTTATGCCAATATTGGTTGAAATGACTTCAAAATCTAAGAATAGTTCTCATAAGTGAGAAGTTAGATATGTGTTAGACACATATATTCCACCTTTATTTGATTGATGAAAAATCCAATTGAGAGTTAGAAGCTTTTTCAAAAGCATATGGGGATGGCAATATGATTGGCTTTATAACTCCTAAACTTTAGAAAAAGTATGGGCATGTGATGCTTAAATCATCAGATATCATCTTATGACATAAAGAACATGGGATATTTAAGACATTTTTTTTTCATTTGAAGATAATGGAGGACACTTCAAAAGTAGAAAGTCTTAGGCTTCAATTCCATAATTTTATGGCATATTAGAATTAAGAGTTAATTCTATAATCATAAAAATATGTTAAATCTACTCTAAACTTTTTTTTTGTTAGGAATAGAAATTATAGTCTAATTAGTTAAAAGCCCATGGAAGCGAAAAGAGACTAATCCCAAAAGTAAGAACTGCAAAGCTTACCTTATATCTCTAATAAAGAATAAGCATATGATGTTTCTACTTCAAATATTAACTTTACTAAGTTTAATACAAATAAAATGATGTGGACCTCCAGATAGTAAATGGAGTAAGAGTTGCTACATTAGCTGTAGGAATAAAATAATTTGTATTTGCCTTCAAGATTTGTGTTGGAACTTAATAATTGTTATTTTGTACCTTCCTTAAATAAGAACATTATTTCTCTATCTTGTCTTACTATACAAGATTTTGGTATTAACATTAATTAGAGCAATGGTTGCTTAGTTTATAAAGACTAATTTTTTTAAATTGTTTTGGTTTCAATGTTAATGGAATTTATATTCTTAATAATCAAAAGGAACTCTATAATATTAATACCAAGAGACAAATGGTGGAAAACTTGAAACCATCTTTCTTATAGCATTATTGTTTTGGCCATATAAATAGGAAGTGCATGTCTAAGTTACATAAGTCTGGTGACATAGGTTCATTTGATTATGAATTAATTGAAACATGTGGTTTTTATTTTTTAGGCAAAAATGACAAAGACACCTTTTAATGGAAAAGGTGAATGTGTTAGTGGGCTTTTGAACCTTATACATATTGATGTATATAAACCTATGACCATATATGCAAAAGGTGGGTTTCTTTACTTCATTGCATTTATTAATGATTACTTTAGATATAGGTATGTGTACATGATGAAGTACAAATTTAAAAACTTGGAAAGTTCAAGGAATTCAAAAATGAAGTTGAGAAATAACTTTGCAAAAGTATTAAAATGCTTTGATTAAATCAAGGTGGAGAATACTCAAGTCATGAATTTTAGAGTTATCTGAGAGATAATGGTATATTATGTAAATGGACTCCTTTATATATGCCACAACACAATGTTATACCTAAAAGGAGGAATCAAACCCTACTAGACATGGTTCTATCCATAATAAGCTTTGTAGAGTTAGTTAGATCATTTTGTGGTTATGCACTAGAAACTATTGTTTATCATTTTAAAAAAGTTCCATCAAAGTCGGTTGATGTTACACCATATGAGATATGGCATAACAAGAAACCCATTCTTTCACATATCTTGGTATAAGGATGCCTTACATATTAGAAGAGAATAATTTCATATAAGCTTAATGCTAAGTAATACATATGCTTATTTATGGGGTATCCAAAGGAAACATTGGGATACTACTTCTATCATCCTGTAAAACAAAAGGTGTTTATTTCAAAGCATATAATTTTTCTAGAGAAAGAGTTTCTCATAAAAAAACAATGGGAGTAAAGTTGAACTTGATGAAGTTTAAAATCCACAAATTGAAGCAAATCAACTGATTGATTCTAATTCTATGACTGATAGTGATGAGATAATAGGAACACAATTTCCTAAATGATTTACTAGGGTTAGGAATATTCCAGAGAGACATGGATTTCTCATAGACAAGGACAAAGAAGTAACCATAGTTGAGGACTATGAGCACACAACCTATAAGAAGGTTTTAAAGAGTTTAGAATTAGACTCATGGCTTAAGACCATAAAATCCAAAATGGATTCCATGTATGATAACTAGGTATGGACCTTGGTTTATCCACTTAATGGGATAAACCCATTAGGAGCAAATTGGTCTTCAAGAAGAAGACAGACATGGAAAGTAATATGATTACCTATAAAGCTCGATTGGTAGAGAAAGGTTATCCTTAGAGACACAGAATTAACTTTGATAAAATCTTTTTCTCTAGTTGCAATGCTTAAATCCATTTAGATTCTATATGCCATAATGATAATTAAAATTTTAAGATTTGGCAAATAGATGTAAAGATCACTTTCCTTAATGCAAAATTGTTAAAGAAAGTGTATATGACACAATTTAAAAGTTTTACATCCATAGATGGCAATCTAGTTTTCAAGCTTCAAAGATCCATTTATGGATTGAAGCGAGCTTCTAAAAGTAAGAACATTTATTTTTATGAGTTAATCAATGCATTTGGTTTCTAAAAAAATGGATGAACCATGTGTTTACAAGAAGGTTCATGGGAGTGCAGTCATTTTCCTTGTGTTGTATGTGGATGACATAATACACATGGGAAATGACGTCTCAATCCTTTAGTCAATCAAGATTTCATTAAAGTAAACAATTCTCCATGAAAGACCTTAAAAAAGCAACCTATATACTAAGGATTAGGATCTATAGAAATAGATCCAATAGGTTCCTTGGTCTTTCATAGTCTACATATATAGACAAAATGCTAAAGACATCTAGCATAGATCTCTTAAACAAAGGTTTTATTCCCATGGTACATGGAAATGCCTTTCTAAATTTATGTGTCCTAGGACACAAGAGGAGGGAGAGCACATGATTAGGATCCCATATACATCTAATATTGGATCCATCATGTTTGCTATGTTATGTACTAGACTTGATGTGTCATAAGCAGATTCCAATCCACTTATAGAGATAAACATTAGGCAGTTATTAAGAACATCCTAAAATACTTGAGAAGGTGTAAGGATATGTTCTTAGTATATGGAGAAGGAGACTTATAGGTAAATAGGTATGTGAATGATAGCTTCTAAACTAATAAGGATGATTGTAAGTCTTAGTCTAGTTATGTAATCATTATAGGTAAAGGAGCAATTATTTGGGAGAGTTCTAAATAGGACACAACTGCAGCTTCTATAAAGTCGAGCACATAATAGTTTTTTATATGGCCAAAGAAGTGGTTTAGATTAAGTAGTTTATTGATAAACTTGAAGTGGTCCCTAGCATTATTGATCCAATACCACTATATTATGACAACAATAGGGCTATTGCACATGCAAAGGAACTAAAGTCTCATCAATGATGCAAACATGTTCTCAGGCCCTACCAATTGATCAAAGAGATAATTAGTAGACAAGAAAAGAAGATTGAAAGAGTCCCTATAGATCAAAATATAGTTAATCCTCTCACAAAGGCACTATCATAAAGGAAGTTCGATCATCATGTAAATGCCATGGGCATTAGATACATAGGTGATTGGCTTTAGTGTAAGTAGGAGAATGTTAGTTGTATGCCCTAGAGAACTTGTATTATATGTATATAAAATGCTCGTTTATTATTGAAAAAGGCATTTTTCTTTATTACTTAATGCCTATTTATATTTCATTTATATTTGCTTGCCATGACTTAAACAATGTAATAAACTCCCTGGTATGTAATCATAGAGCAGAGGAAATCATAAAGACTTCATGGTGTGAGATTTTGATTACATACAATTGTGATAATACCTAAAATATTCTTAGTCATAGTATTAATAAGAAGGGACATTGTTAATGCAAATAGACTAGCACTTGTTATACATCTTAACTAAGTTAAGTAGTAGTTCTTACAAGTTTTAAGCATGGTGATGCTTGGAGTAAACAAATGAATGCTTACTTAGAAAACTAGTTCATTGGAGACCTAACATGAGATCTTCACATGGATAATTTATCTACGTTAGTGAAAGCATCTCATCATAATAGTGGTGCAAGTATCTTTAGACTTGAGACCATTATCTTAAGTATACAATGATATACCTTGACTTTGGTTTTTTTACTTCAAATAAGAAGTATACATAGCTAAGATATTGCGTAGATCATGAACTACTTGAATATAGGGCATTGATCAATAGAGGATTCACCATCCTAAATTACAGAGTAGGGAGTTTATCTCACTATTCTAGTAATTATCTTTATTCGGGAGACTTTGGTTGAATTGATGTGCAAGTGTGAATGGGATTCATAAGGGCATTTTTGGAATAAAGATAATTTTACTAGAACTAATATATTCAAGGCTTAGTTATACATACTTAATTAAGCAATGAGTTTATGATAGACATAGATGAGGTAAAGAATGGTGAAAGGAGTTTATTACATGGTAACTATATATGGAAGGTTTCAGTCAAACCACTTAACTTTTTAACACTTAGATAGTCATGATGCATAGGTAGATGCCTTACATGGAATGTACATATGTGAATAATTAATTAGGAATTAATTATGATTTAATGCGATTAAATTATAGGAATCCTAGGTGAAGTAGGGTTTTTATTCACTGCATACTACCACTGTGCTTCAAAACCCTAAAGGGTCACACACAAAAAGAATTTGAGATGAGCCTTAATATATATATATATACCTTTGAGAAACAAAGTTCTCAAACCCATCATCCGATTTTAATAAAAAAGTCACCTTAATAAAACTCATTTCCCAAAAATTGGCATGAGAGAACCAAAGTTCTCGAAATAATAAATTGCCTAATTTCATGTATGTTATTTCAATTCCAAGCACCTATTTATTTTTCTATAAATATATTCTGTAACATCCTTTATGTGAATGTGTGATTTACTTAAATTGCAAACAATTACTTGAGAAAAGAAATAGCATCAGAAATTCAAATCGAATTTCTATATTAATTTGAGGTATAAATAAGAGTAGGGTTCCGATCTGCTATGGTTTTGGCCCTATAAGGTATTTCTATTTCCTACCTCCGTCGGGTGGTAACTCCTACCTTGTGGTGCCTAACTCATACCCCCCCCTAAGGTACGTAAAAAGGGGCAGCCCTAGATTCCTTTAGCTTCCTTCTCGTCTTTTGAGACTCGAGGAGTGAGGCTTAAGTTGAGTCTTAAGCTACTTTGATTTGGTCATTCTTAGGAAAATTAAAAGGGTCACGCGAAATAGTGGCAACTCCACTAGGGACACCATAAGACCATGCTCCAAAAGTACCTCAACTTAATATAGAACTTCATACTTTGAATTTATGATGTTATTTATTTTT
>CANXYI012067572.1:0-11614 GCA_948208565.1 Hura crepitans
TAATTGACCCTCTTTCCTTATTTTACCATTCTGCCCTTACACTAGCCTATCCCACAATGCACTACCTCTTTCTGTAAAAGAGGTCTTTTCTTTTTGGTATCATTTCCTCCATGTCACATGCAGCTAGTACTGGTACTACAAAACCTCCCTTTTTGAGAGTTAGTTATCTGTATCCTTGACCCTACATTCTATCTTGTCAAAAATCTCTTGCTCAGCATACTTTCAGAATCTAATAAGATTCATTCGTACACCATTTCTTAGTGTATTAGGATAGGAATTACCCCCGCCTACTATCAACTAGTCACTTGTGACTCTGGCTGCTGTGCAGCATTACTGGGTTTAGGTGTTGGTGCATAACCTGCTCCCTATATAACTATAGTTACAAAACCAATTGGTTCCTTAGTCTTTCCTTCAGGTAACTTGACCAATCATTTTTGTATTACAAAAAACTTTTCCTTCTTAGCCTCAGGAAATGTAATAGTTCAGAGGAATTTGAAACTTAGACATTTGTGCTCATGTACTTAGCTTAGGAATATTAATTATGTCCTAATATTTTCTAATGTGTTCCTATAGTCCATTTAGGTCCATGTAATCCTGTTCATTTTATTACAAAGTGATTTAACACAATCTAGTTTTTCTTAAAAATTTGATAGCACATCGGTTGCTCGGTCACCATCCTAAAATTAAATTTACCCATAAACACTTTTATATCATACACTGCACCTCTTGGACCCTTTTTAGTCCCCTAAACATCATTCTGTCAACATCATCTATCACATTACATTCACAAGCCTCAGACTATAACAATAATACAAAAAACCTCAAGCTCACAAGCATCAACATAGATCACAAACACATAAAAGAAATCATCACATGATTAATTATAACACAGTCTCTCATAACTATCTTACCCCACCTAGGTACATGTAGTGTAAAAGCTGCTTATTATACATGCTTAACCTTTTGAATATGACCTCTAAACTCCATTGCATGCTTTACAAGGCGACGTCCTATTCTAGGTACCTGCGCATCGAAATAGGCATGCTGAGTATAAAAATACTTAGTGGTGAATTAACCATGAAAATCATGTCCAATAGTTAATCCATGCATAAACTTGTATACTTATCTTGTTCTATCTTTTTAGTTCAACTTAAAACACTATCATGCAAAATTACCATTTTACCCTTAAAGTGTTTCTATCTATAATTATACAATTACTTATTACAGGTCATATAATTTATTTGTTTGGTTAGTATTACTCATTTGGTGCATAAAACTATACCATTTTAAGCCTTTATTCATTACCAGTGGAAAATTACTAAAATGCGCTTGTGTCAAGTTTCATAGTTATTTATGGATTTATTAATCTTATTTAATTATTTTAACTAGCTTAACTCAAGAGACATCCCTAACAGACACTAGATCTAGAGGGAAAATAAACTTGTGCAATGGTCACCATTCTGGACCTGTGCCGATGCACTGGCTCAATTGAATTATGGAACCTAAGGTGTAAATAAGAAGAGGTTGTTTACTTAGTATACTGTTTTATCTAATAGACTAGTGTAGTGGTCCTCAAGGACCTACGCCATTGTACTAACATTAAATAATGATTACTAAAGAATAGGTTGTGTTACCTAGTAGACTTGTTTATCCAACAGACTAGTGCAGTGGCCTGTAGGGACTTATGCCGTATGATCGACAATATCAAATCTAGCATCAAGTGGCAATAGTATAAAGTTGTCTATCCAACAGGCTAGTATAGTGGCCCCAATGGGGACCTACGCCATTTTAATAGCCTTATCTGAAAAATAGACAGTGTAGCTATTGCTAAGGATCCCTAAGTTGACTAGTTAACCCATCCAGTAGGTGTCAAACTAATGGACCATTTAACCTTAATCAGTGTCCATTTCTTTACTGATTAACTTTTTATAACATTATAAACTCAAAAATAAACTGTTATAATTTTTATAGCTCAATTAATATTTAGTCAGGTTTGTTATGGCCACAAATAGGTTGTACCGGGTGAATTCTCGTAAGAAATTTCAAATATCAGAATTGCCAAAAATTAAGGAATATTATGCTTGAATTTATTCCATAATTATCTTTCAAATATTTTTCCTTTACTATCCAATGGTATTTTTTGTTCAAGCAATGGCCAACTGGATAATTATAAGTCATTTTGTCAAGATTTTAAAAGCTAATTCTAGGTTCATGTCTTAGCCTTTTTCAGTGCAGTTTTCAACAACAAATTTCATACATTCTATAGGCCTAAAGCTAACATATACTAGGCCATTTTTAAGGCCAAAACATAGGCTCAAAAGCCATTACACATAATCATAAATAATAGCCCTCAAGGAATAAATTTTAGGCAACTTATTTAGTCTCAAGTTATAGCATTTTAAAGGCACATTATATCCCAATTTTCATGCATCCTTTTAAGCCAAGTTTAGTATCATTTCACTTGCCATTTCTTGACTAAATTACATGTCCACCTAAGATCTACATTTTATTTACTTTCATGCCATGATTACTTTAAGCTAGTCATGCTCACATGATCGCACATTAGTACACATGACATTATCCATACGTTATCCCCTTTTTCATGCCATTACCATTGCACTAGCTTTGGGTATAACATGTCTAAGGACCAAATAGTGCATTCTCATGATGTCTAACAAACCACCATTCATTAATCCAAAGTACAAGTACACTTATACACATGCATTTACATTTCTATGTCATTTAGGATAACAAAAGTCTAGCATATGCTTCGACGACTACTAGCATTCCATGATTACATGTATTACCCAAACTTATTTCATGCCATATCGAATTTCTATGCATCCAAAAGTCTAAGGCACATGCAATTCTAGCCTTGAACACCATCTAAGGCCACACAAAATAAGCCACACACATTTACAATCATACACAAACCTTCGGCTACATATATATTCCATGTAAATAATGTATATTTTTAACAATTCATAAGAGATACCCTAACATATCCATACACAAGCCACAAATTTTAGCCTTATACATCACAAGGTCACTTTATCAACTTAGACACCTCTCAGCCACCAACAAAAAACAACATACCATACTTCCTTTCACACACCAACCATAACCATTTTTATCCCATTATGCCATAAACCATAACCATTTAGAGGAAAACCTATCCAAGTCTTTTCAAGTACTCAAACTGGCCCTAACTCAAAAAGGGAACTTACTAAAAATTTAAGGGGCATGAGATGAGTGAATGAATTCACTTACCTCCCTCACTAGAAAATGATATTGCCAACATCACAAGGCTGCCATCCACAATTTATAGCCCTCTCAATATCTTTCTCCCTTTCTTTCAAGCTTTTTTTCTTATCTTAATTTACCTCAAACCAAAGCCATACATGTCCCTATTAAAGTTAGGCATCACTAAGAAGTACTTCCAGCCAAGAAAATCCAAAGGAGAAGCATGAAAACTCACCTTTTTCCCTTGATGGACTGCTTCTAACCCTAGGACCTTTGGTGATTTTTAACTCATAGGTGAAAGCTCCTTTTTCCATGATTTTTTTGGAACATCATTAACATCCTATCTTGAATATAGAAACCTAGAGTTTACAGGTTAGGCTGGAGGAAGAAGATGAAAATCTCTCCCAATCTAGTTATGGCATCAATTCTACCTAGAAAAGAAGAAAAAAATTTTGCTTTTTATTTAGTCGAAAAATCCACTTGTCAACCAAGTTTGCCACTTGTCAAGGCCTTAAGCCAGCTGGCTAGTGCATGGGTGGGTCTACAGCCACCTGATCCATCTCGTAATGGCTCAATTTTTTGGAAAACTTTAGAAATTCACCAAAATGCACATGGACATCAAAAAATTACATCATTTGTTTTAAAATTCATATTTTAATCCCTTCTACCTACTTGTAAATTTTTGTGGCAAAATTCCATCGATAGGCTAGTTTTTTTACTAACTCAATTTATATACCAATCTCAAAAATTACAAGAATTTGTAAACGACCTCGAAATCTAAAAATTCTTTCACCAGTGGACTCAATGGAATTTTTGAGCTTCAGGGTCTACTATTTTTGGGTTCGTCTGGGCACATTGCAAGTTTATCTCGGCCTATAAAAATTTTATTACATTGAGGGGTAACTTACAGTCCAAAATGAATTGTTAGTTCACTAAATTTTTAAAATTTGCTCTTTCCATCAGATTAAAGACCCTCAATGTTTCATGACCAGTGTCACTACCTTGATGTACATGCAAGTGTCTCGACATCCTGAGCACACTTCTTAAACCAAGTGGCACTATTCATAGGGCCTCAAAACATGGGTGTTATAAAACCCTTTTAGAAACCTCTTACATTTCTCCACTTTATTACGGAAAAATTTCTAAGCATGCCTTATTAATCTAGTGAATCCCTTTGCATACTCTGAGAATATTCTTCTAGTGCTCGAACACTCATCTTAATTAACCACAAATGAAACAAAACCTATCAGCCTCTTTTTAGTTTAGCAATTTAGAAAAACAAACAACCTCAGACACTAGCACTCATGTAAAACATCTAGGAACATATAACGTATGCCTTGATACCACCCTCCATGTAATACCCTTATAAGAGTCCTTAAGAAATATGATAGGCTATGCACCTCCCATCAGGTCACCCATCTTAAAATTGCTCATGGTCTGCACTTTTGAACACCTATAGATTTTTTTTATTATTTAATTAAATATCACTTAACTTCTCAGTCTATCCCTTAACTATTCTTATATGAGGTATAACAGACTTAGAAAACCTTTACACAGACACTCAAAATGTTCACTGAAAAATGGCTACTCGGGTGGCATTTTGAAAATTTTTTCCACCTGTAAAAACACTTTTAATATCATTATTATCAATCTATCACCTCTGGTCTCCTTAGCAACCTCATCACATATCAACAAACACACAAAAAACACATAAGGCCTCAAGCCCAAAACTATCAAAAACCATATAAATAAAATATTCTAATAAATGACCTATTTATATGCATCACCTAGACACACACACACACACACACACACACACACACATATATATATATATATATATCACTAGTATGTTCTAAGCATGCTAAACCCTTAACCTATAATATTTACATGTGTGCCTACTAGTATAAAAAAAACACATTTATGGACCTTTCACTGGTTATGCAACTACACTGCATGATCCCTAAGGCTAAACTACTTATCTCTACAACCTGTATACCAAAACATCGATACACTGAGTATAAAACTTAGTGGTGAATCTAATATATTAAAACATGTTGCATACAGGCTCTTAAATTAAGTAATAGGCTATAAGTGTATATAAGCAATGTATAAATTAAATTCATATAGGCGACTTTAATTCTAATACTCAGCCTCCTAGTTCATTTAATTACAATTATAGTCCTATGGCATTTTCATTCAATTTAATCATTTAATGATTTGACATCAATTAGGTTTTTACATTAATTCAAATTAATTTAGTAGGCCTGCCTAGATAGACTATACTTAAAGACACTTGACCAAGAGCGAATTAAAAAGTTATGTAGTGGCCCACATTTTAGACCCCGATTGCTACACCAACCCAGTTTGATAGTAGGGATCAATTCATATGAACCTCACAAAACTAGATAAGGGATACTAAGGATTAGTCCATAGACCTCTTAACATCTCGAACAAATCAATAGCAAGTAACATTATGGATAGTAGGGATCAATCTGTAGACCTCCCAATATCCAAATAATCATTACCAAACAACTCCAGTGGATAGCAAGGTTAAGTCTGTAGACCTCCCAATATCCAAATAATCATCAACAAATAACTTGTAGCTACTAATCCCTAGTTGACTAGTCAACCCATCTAGTGGGTGTCTACCTAATGGGCAATCTATCTTTATTTTATGTCTATTTACTTACTTATCATCATTTTATAATATTTGGAATCCATTAACAGTTAGTTATGAATTTATTTCCACAGTCAAATTTTAACCTGGACAGTTACGAGTCCATTTTAGTACTACCAGACAGTTATAGGCCATTTTTGGAACAAAGTTTTAGGTCTTTTTACTAGAAATTTATATGTCTAATTTAAGTCTAATTCAAGTCCAATTTCATGCATTTTGTAACACCCGTATCCGATCCTTGAAGAACCCTGATAATAGGTGCACTTACAATATTGACTCAATCCTATTCATCCTTCATATAATAACATCATATGGGCCTTAAACCCTACATTTAGTTTAATAAAAAATTTAAGTCAGCTGATCACACAAGTATTTATTCATTTATGCAATGGATATTCATACAAATTTAAAATTTAAATAGATTACAAAACCACAATAGCTTCTAAGCATGCTGGACATATAACCTATAGCGATTACATAAGTGCAATTACATAGAGTAAGTCAAATAAAAATCATCTCCCTTACTGATTCTGCTACTACCTTGCACCTATCTCAAGGCTGTCCTACTATTCCTATCTACCTATGCACCAAAAGATTGGTATGCTGAGTATGAAATCCAATGGTGAATTTAATTAAATAAAAGTATGTCTTACCCGTTACACACAAATAGTTTCATATATCCATTTTATAGATTTATTCATATAAAGGTTTAATAAAAATATATCTTCCTTTGCATTTTATTATATACTATTCTAATCCTTTAACCAATTAACTACATTTAGGTCACTACACTAATTTAATTAACTAGTTTGTATCGCTAGTTAACCCCTTATGTTAAGGTTAATGGAGACATAGCTTCTACTAACATTATGCCTACCTTATATACTTTTCTTGTACTATATTTCCTAGACACTCACAGGTATGTTTGTGCATTAATCTAAGTTAATTATTTTCATTAGCTCACTTAGATTTACTTTAATTATGTTACGGACATCATATTCATTCAACTAGTTAACCAATTAAAAGGAATAATATTTAAATTTAGACTTAGGCCTCACTAGGTAGACTGCACTTCAATACACTGGATCTAGAGGGAATAACTAGTGCAGTGGTCCTCATTTTGGACCAATGCTGTTGCACTAGCTTATGTGCCATAATAGAGATCAGCTGTAGCCTCTCCAAACACATATGTTGTGTGACAAAATAGAGATTAGCCCGTAGGCCTCCCTAGCAACAAATAATCATGCATAACTAGGTGACATGATGGAGATCATTCAGTAGACCTCTCTAGCCACCAAATAATTTAAAAGTCTAGGTGACATAATAGAGCTCAGTCTGTAGACCTCTTTAACCACCAATAAATGATCTCAAATATAGGGAGACATAATGGAGATCAGTCTATAGACCTCTAGCTACCAAATAATCTCAAAGTCTAGGTGACATAATGGAGATCAATCCATAGACCTCTCTAGCCATTAACAAATGATCTAAAGGACTGGGTGACATAAAGGAGATTAGTTTGTAGACCACTCTAGTCATTGGACAAACTAGCAGCTGCAAAATCTTAAGTTGACCGATCAACCCATCCAATAGGTGTCTACTAATAGGGCACTTAACTTCATTCCATGTCCATTCCTTTACTTATGATCTTTATATAATATTCTTAACTTAAAAATAGACAGTTGTTAATTTTTATTCGATAGTCCATTCTTTGCCTAGATAGTTATAAGCTAGCTATCTGAATTTCTCATTGCTCTATTACTAATAATCATTTAATAATGTTTAGAAGTGGTTAATAGATAGATACGAATTTCTTTCGATAGTTAAAAATTGACCTGGGCAGTTACAGGTCATATTTGGGTCTTGTCGGATAATTTTAAGTTCATTTCCTTTATAATCCTAACATAAATTTAATTCATAAATATGTTTAAGGCTATTTATTTAATATTATAGCTTCTTATGTATCAACTTCATTAGCAATGTTTTAATTAAGTTTAGAATAGTCCTTTTCTTGTGACAATTATATGTCATATCTCGAGTACTTATCACTATTATAGGCCTGTAGCCATTATTGTTCCTATTATGTTCATAGGCCTATAGCCAATATATTCTAGGCATCTTTTCATGATTTATGCCATGTTAACAGTTAGCCCTTATAGGCTCAAATGTCTCAATTTCATATTGTCATAGGCTCGAAGCCAATATTCTTTCTGCCACAATTATAGGCCTGTACCCATCAAATTTTAAACATTTTCCTATGCCTTCTTCATTCTATAATTAACCATTATAGGCTTAAGTTCATATCAAATTATAGTCTTAACTAGATCTTGAAGGAGCTTTACATATCATGTAAATTTAATGTAAAAGGGGCTTATAATGTAGGCACTAATTTGTGCCATTCTGAATCACATCTTTATGTTACATTTTTAATTTCCTTTTTAAGGCATTTAATACACTTTCCCTTCTTTTGTTTATGACCATTATTTTCTTTTCTATTATCTATCTATTTACATGCTATATTACTTTCACAAGTAAGTTGTTTTATTACCTTCATAACATAAAATTAAAGCTCTTTTTAAGTATGTTATCCCCATACATTAGTATTGGCTTATATACTTATGTCCATAAAAAAAACCCTCTCAACTCATTTATTTTTATTACCTAAGGTATCCATTTTCTATGGGTAGCTATGCTCCTTTGGTACAAATTATTACCCTAGAGTATAAGCAATTATTTAGAAGTAATAATTATTTGAAAGCAGTTTACATATTTTCAATTTCCTCATACTTGATATATCATATCATTTCATCTCTATACTAAAATCACACCATTATTTTAATTCCATTATTCTCTTAGGTAGATTATTTATACCCTTCACAATGTAGAATTAAACTTGTTTTAATACCATTATTCCAATGCTCTAACATTTACATATATACTATCTATATTTTCATTAAATCTATATGTCAATAATTTGGTACCAAATAATTTATATATCAATCATGCATGGCTTAACTAATTTATCACTTAGACACCTTATTGCTCACATGCCATTAAGTTGTCACCTATATCTCCTCACAACCTTACTAGCACCTTCTTATGGCTATTTAGTTAAGTTTCTTCTAGTATTGGTATAGATTAATAATGTAGAATTAAACTTGTTTAATACCATTATCCTTCATGTAACTCTCATCCTTCAAATACTCTATAAAGCCTAACCTATCTTTTAACTACAACTCCAATGAGATGTCCTTATCTTTATTCATAAGCAATTGTGTCCTAGTGTTAGTTGACATAGATATACATATCTAAAATAATCCTTTGACATCTATACATTTATAACTAGGTTTATACATCCTATAGGCAATATATGACTTGCTATTTCCTACCCCATAAGATGGCTCAAAGCAACCCATTTTATTCCTTTATGCTTTCCATGCTAATAATTTCCACATTATACATCACCCTTACACTCACGGCACACACACCTATACACATACACCATAATACCATAAAGGGATTTTCCTTAACATAATGAAATTCCTAGCAGCCCCTCACACCACACAAACTAAAGCTCCCTACTCCCATGCATAAGGTGGCAACTAGATACACCCACAGACATATAAGCTACTGGAATTCTAGCCCTTCACACAATTACTATCTCTATGTAATTGATCACCCATAATTCATGCCATACCAACACAAAAGTGGACTAAAGCATCACTACAATTCATGCCACACTAATATAAAAGAGGACCAAGGCATCACCATAATTTATACCATATTAATATAAAAGAGAACCAAAGTATCCTAAAATTCAATAACCACATACACACAGAAGCCACTAGAATTCCTCTTTAAAGAAAAAACCAAGGCGTGCCTTTAATTAATTAAATTCATAGACCTAGTTCACATTTCCAGCAGCCTTTTTTCTTCATTTCATCACCTCCCCTTACCTATCTTTGTCGTTAAATGGCTTCACCTCCTATTGCTTCGGTCCAAGAGTCCCTTTCCCCAAAAGATGTGAAAATAGGGTGAGTCTTAGGAAGGGAAATCACTACACATTCCAGGGGACAAGAAGAATACTTACTCCTTCTTCCTCTTGATTACACCACCCTCTCTTGCTCTATGGGAATTTTCTTCAAGGATGGAGGTGCCTATGGTGGTTGTTATTGAATGGTAGCCTTCCTCTACCTCTTGTGAAAGGATTCAAGGGACATTCAATTAGAGGATTACACTGGAAATGATCCTTAAATGCATATACTTGCTAGTCCCTAATGTGGCCAGCAAATGGAAAATAGGAGAAGAAAAAAAATCATCAACCTGAAGATAGTAGTGGCCAAGTGTCCTCTAATGAACTTAGCCATATGGCACAATGGCTGAGTGGGATTAAGAGACCCTCGGTTCATATTACGGGGTTCTCGAGCACCCCAAAATTCAAATTTTCTAACATAGAGGCTGCTAACTTTGGGGATTTTTCTAAAAATCGCATGGTTATCAAAAAAGAGCACCATTTATTCTTAAAATCATCATTTGGCTCTAAATTCTTGCCTGTAAAATTTTGCAGTGAAATTCATTTGGGAAGTACCCGAATTAAAAATTGAGCTTTTTGTGGCAACTCAGTTCGTGATAAAATTTTGGGAATTTTTATATGGCCAATCAGACCTCCAAAAATTGTCACATTTGTTTCTAAAATCCTCAAATACATTTAATTAGAGGCACACCAAATTTCATTGAAAAATTCCTTCTAGAACTAGGCTAGCAAAATTTTACGTAAATCACAATTAGGCTGAAAACTTGAATAATCCCAAACAACATCAAAAAATTTTCACTCTTTATTTTAAAATTCCTTATTTTACCTAATTCCACCCTCATAAATTTTTGTGGCCTAATTCCCTAATAGGATAGCTTTTAGACTACCTTAATTTACGTGCTAGCCTCGAAAACCACGAGAATTTGCAAATGACCTCCGACTCAAAAAATTCCTTTACCATTGGACTCAATGCAATTTTTCAGTTTCAAGGTCCACTGTCTTCATGTTCGTTCGAGCACATCTCGAGTCATCCCTAGCCTAACTCAACTCGAGCCTATAACCTCCTAGTGTATGGCCCGAATTAATTTAGTGGTTCTATTAAAAATTTTATTAAGGTCATTTTGACCCTTTTTTAGCCTTTGTTGTTATTGAGAAGTGTGCCTTACCTCAAAATTCATGCTAGTGACCCGACACATTAGGTGCCCTTTTCAGGTCTCAGGCACTATTTTTGGAGCCCTAGTGCATAAGCATTACACATTTCAAGTACCATTCACTGGCCACTTTCTAAATAGTCCTTTTATTAGGATAGTTATAGGTCATTTTCCTATTTTTGTACACTACTACCAGCTTGTAGCCACTATTCCATGGGCATCATTACATGCCAAAATCACTTGCCATTATATCCCATATATCATTTCATGTCAATTGTCTCAAAATGCCACTATCATTCCTCTTTTAATGCCACTAACTTTAGCTTAAAATACATTCCAACTTATCATAGATATTACTCAAATACTAGTTTAAGTTTATGCCATTTTTTGGTCACTTTTACCTATACCTTACAAATCTATTTTCAAGCCATTTTATGCATAAATTCTTAGTTCCATCTTTCACAACATCCTTTCTATTTTACGTACCATATTTCTATTCATGATTAC
>CANXYI012067746.1:0-10932 GCA_948208565.1 Hura crepitans
CTGAGTAGAAAAAGAAAAGAAAAACTAAGGGAAACAAGAGGAAATAGCAGAAAAAGCAAGAAGATAAGTTAAAAAGATAGAAGAAAGCACAAAATCGAAAGTAAAAAAGAAAGAGAACAAGAGACATTACAGAATTAGCAAAGCAAATCACAAGGTAATTGTAAATTGTTCTCTTTATTCTTAATGATTCTCACTTTAACCTCTCTGAAAGTCAGCTTTGATTTTTAAGGATTAAAGGAAGTCAACCTAAAATCTATTATCTGTTAATTAAGGAATTTATTCTTATATGCATTGTAAAAGTCAATTTTGATTCTTGCAATGCATGGGAAAGGTCAGTTTTGATCAAAATTCCAAGGTAATAATATGTGATCAAACTAATCTGTTTAACCTAAATAGATGACTGTTCTAAATTTTTTTAAGCCTTTAGACTCGAATCTAAGCACATGATATCTCGAAAATTAATAGGAATGTTCATCAAGATCTTAGAATGGGTAACTATTTAGTGCTCAGATAGCAGCTAGCTAAGAAAATCTGACTGGGTAACTCTACATTTAGATACTTTAGAAAGAACACTAAAATATCATAAGCTTATGAATTATCTCTATAACCAATTCATAAAAGGTAATAGGCTATCAACAAGATAGATATTTGAGCAATAAATGCTGCCAACATCCTAAGAAATAAATGAACTATTCATATAAGCCTCAAAACTAATTTTCATTTAATCCCCGATCATCATAGGGCTAAAATAAATGTTATTTTGAAGAAGTAAATGCAAAAAAAAGGTTAAATAAAATAGCAAGTTGAGCAATAAAGTTTATTTTTTTTTAAAAAGGCAAAGTTTTAAAACATAAATAAAAAAATTGCAGAAATCATTCATGAATAGACTCCTTCAATAGGGAATTATTGGGTATCTAGGCTTATCACTTTAATATAGGAAGCATAACAGAACACATGTATTGTGCTCATCCTAAATTATCTACCAGCACACATATCTCAATCACATAATAGGTATAAAATAGGAAATAAGCAAAAAAAAATTAAAGGACAAAAAAACTTTCCTTAGCTGGTCAAGCTTTTCTTCAGATAAAGAAGGAGTTTCTGAAATGAAAGTCACCTATAATCCAAATTTTCATCCTTTTGATTCCCTTATCAACATATGAACAAATAAAAAAGAGACAGAGGGTAAAAATAATACTAATAGCATAATCATAATAAAAAAGATCAAATTCAATTCTCGAGAGGAGAGAATAAGGAATATATAATGAAGATATACAGGATAGTATCCTCTAAATAGTTAAACATTAATTCATTTTAAACTTGCATTTAAAGATACTCTAAGAATTCAAGCTAGCAAGTAAAATGAAAAACAACTTAGTAAGCTTGATTGGTGTGTGTATGGTATGTTATAACATGTAATATTAGTGTATGTGATGATAAATAAGGTGTGTGTTATGGGATTGAATATATATTTATGAGTATGGTAGAAAATGTCATAGTCTTAGATAATGTGTGGTATGGTTGAAAGGCTCCATGAAGGACTTTGGCATGTAAATCATGTATGTCGTGTGAATCATGGTAGAAATTAGGTATTGGAATAGGAATGTAAGTATAGGTGGTGAATGTGGTGAAATAATACATGTACATATGTGTGACATGTATGGCCAAGGCATGTATGGGTTGTGTAATGGAATGGCATGCATGATATAAGGAGTATACATGTATACATGTGCTAGTATGATGATATAAGACATGTATGTGTGAGACCTTATGGAAAAATGCATGTGTATGGCTAAAAACTATGTTTGGTTGATAAGTTTGTGCCATGGAGTAGCATGCTAAGTATGGCATGTTATGGTAGTTAGTGTGTATGATTTAGCATTATGGCATGAGCATATGATGCATGGCATGAAATTTGCATGAAGTAGGTACAATTAAGTGTGGAAATATGGCATTTAAATAGTAAGTTTGGTATGGGAAATGTGACTAAAAGTTGGCACCTAAAGTGGCTTGAAAATGGACTTTTAAAATATAAGCAAAAGTGACCTAAAATAACTTGAACTTGAGTTGTTAATTGTACCATTTGTATAATGAAATGAAAATGGCATTTTAGGCCAATATGAGTGGCATTATGAGTGATATAATGTGAGATGATGAATATTTTATAATGGAAAGTTGTTTTGGCATGAAATGGAGTTAGTGAATTGAGGCTACTAGCCTATATCTATGTACGAAAATAGGAAAATGACCTATAAATGTCCTGTTAAATGGACCATTTAGAAAGTGTCCTATGAATGGTACTTAAAATACATGTAATTGGACTTAAATTTATGAAATGAATTGGACTTAAACTTAACTTATAAATGCCTAGTAACAAGACCTAAAACTATTGTCTGGAAATGACTCGTAATTGTCCGATAGGACTAAAAGTGACCTATAACTGTCTAGGTCAAATTTGGACTAACAAAATAAATTCATAACTGATTGTTAATCAAAATTCATAATCGATTGTTAATCAAACTTAAATATTATAAAATGATGATTAGTAAATAAATGGACATAAAATAAGGTCAGATGGCCATTAGTTAGGCACCCACTAGATGGGTTAATCGGTCAATTAGAGATTTGAAGCTGCTAGATTGTTGATGATGGTTTTTTGGATATCGGTAGGTCTATGGACTAATCCCTACTATCCTTTGAAAGTGTTTGATGGTGATATTAGATATTGGGAGGTCAATAGACTGATCTCTACTATCTACTAGAGTTCTTTATTATTGATTATTTGGGTATTGGGAGGTTTACAGACTGATCCCTACTATCTATAGTGTGATTTGTTATTGATTTGTTTGAGATATTAGGAGATCTATGGATTGATCCTTGCTATCTCATGTCTAGTATTGAGAGGTTCATATGAATTGATCCTTTCTATCAGACCAGGCCAGTGCAGCGTTCGAGGTCTAAAATATGGGCTACTACACAATTTTCAGTTCCCTCTTGGTCTAGTGTTTTAAGGTGTAGTCTATCTAGCCGAGCCTATTAAATTTAATTAAAAGCTATAATGTTTGGTAATAAATTGACTAAAGGAATTACATGGAATATTGATAATGGCATAATTGTAATTACTTCAGACATAAAACAGGTTACTTGAATTAGCATGAGATACTTGACATGACATCTATGCATTGCATATGACATGTTTTAAACATATTATATTCACTATTGAGTTTTATACTTAGCGTACCAATGTTTTGGTGCGTAGGTAGTTAAAAGTAGTAGTCAAGCCTTAAAGTTCATGTAGTGTGGCAGCAAAGGCAAAAAAGGTTTATATTTTATGTATTCTTAATATATATATTAGGAACTCATGTAAATGTTGTAGGTTATGAGTCTAACATGCTTGGAAGCTATTAGAGTCTAGAAATATAAGTTGTGCTTTAAAGTAAATAAATAGGCTTGGTGAATGCTTTTAAAATTTTGTCTGCATTTGATGTTGAGGGCCTGAGACCTATGTGTGTGGATTGGATATTTGTGAAATGTATGTGAATGATGAGGGAGGACCAGAAGGGTTCAAAAGGGGATAATAGAGGTGAAAAATATTTTTTATAAGTATTTTAACAGGTGAAAAATTTTCAAAATATCACCCGAGTAGCCGTGGTGCTACCTAAATTTTTATGGATATAGTAATAGTTTGATAAGTGGATTTTTGGTTTTATTAGATTCAGAATAAGTATGTCTAAGTGATAGACTAGAGAAATAAGTAATAATTGATCATATATTAAATATACTATAAGTGTTAATAGTGTAGACCAGGAGCAATTTCAGGATTGGTGACCTAGAGGGAAGTGTATCACTTATCGGGTTTCTTAAGGGATCTAGTAAGGGGTGTCACATGGGTAACCTTCAATTAGACTTGTAATAAATGAAGTAGTGTGCAAAAATTGAGTTAAACATTTTAGTTTTAGAGAAGAAAATAACATTATAGTAGAATAGTCATATTTCACAAAGTAAAATCATAATTTTTATAATTATTATTAGCTAGTTATCTATTAAAAAGTGACTAGCCTGCAATTTAAGTGTGCTACTTGAAAATCATATGGCATATGTGACACCCCTTACCAAATTCAATCACTAAGCACGACTAAGAAGTGCACACATATTATACCTTAACCATGTGTTTGAAACATCTTTTATAAATAATGGATTATCAAAAACTTTTCAAAAACATGGTAACAATTCACTTTTGAGAATCTAGTTTTAAAAATCCGGTAGCATAACGATTGTACCATAACACTATCCCGAAAATAAATAGTAACTTATACATCAAAACAACACTTCTATAATTATTTTCAATCATTTCCCAACACTTGTGATCCTCTAATCACTTTAATATCATGCAATAACACAAATATCAATCTCAACCTCAGAAAGAGATATCATATAATGAAAACAATTTAAATCGACTTTATAATAGATTACAAACCATGAAATCCAAAAAGATTACATTATATATAGTTTAAGTCCATTTTTCCGAAAATACATCATATGAGTGCTTAACCCTATACATCACATAATTCTAGATAGATAAACAAAAATTATACCCAAAGAAGTAGCATTCTCTCAATAACCTTAAAGTCCCGAGGCTTATGCTTAAACTATCTTTTTACCTATGGATCACAAAACAAACGATGCGCTAAGCAATAGCATAGTGGTGTAATCAAATTAACTTATGCATTTATGCCTTTATATCAACATACAAAACATACATAAACATAACCATTCATAGTATCACATTATATGCGACATCAACAATAGCATGCATTAATGTATTAATATAACATAAATCATGCACAAAACTCATCACGAGTCATACATTAACGTAAAACCATGTCATAGTTGTATAATCATGTATTATTTGATTAACATCCATTAAACTTGTTTTATTATTCCTATTTTAGAGTAAAATGAATATCCTATGGATAATAGGATCATGATGTGTAATGATCCAGATTATGGACCTTACCACTATTGACTACCATGAGTGTGCAGTGGCCCTCCTAGACCTTAACAACTACTACACCAGTATAGGATATATACAATGGCCCTATCAGACCTTCATGATAACTGCACCTTCATAGATCCAAAGATTAGAAAAATTATAAGCCTGTAGGTCAGACATTTAGAGGACCCATGGACAAAATGCATCGAGGAATTAAGGTACACTAGCAGCTACTATAAAACTCCCTAGTCGATCAGTCAACCTATACATGCTAGGTTATTTCTCATATGGGCTATTAATAGTTTATTTTTAGTTACATCGCCTTAATTCAAGCTTAACATTTTTTTAATTGCTTTGGTTTTGTAACACTCACCCTCACTTGATCCATTAGGTGGATTAGAATAAGGGATGCCACATTGTGACACCTCCTACTCGAACTATGTCTAGTCCGAATAAGAGATGACACGAAACAAACTTGTATTATCTTAACCATTATCTTCATAAAACCATTTTATATGAATAATTTGCATATCAACTTAACTATCTCATTCCAACAAAATTTTGACAGCATAATCACTGCACTATAACGTATCCCAAAATAAAACCTGCATAAAATAGCACTTCTATAATTTCTTAATCATTATCAACCACCTAGACCCTTCTAGTCCTCATCTCAAATCAATATCTCAAGTAGACACATTATATCATGCCATCTCTTCAACACACATGCATAATATAAGTTCATAAACTGTATACTAAGTTTACATCCCATATACTATAACATAAAACTTGTGATGCTCGCCACTCGTTCTGTACCTCGAACCGATTAGCTAACGCACATAACGCATAATGGTTTCCAAAATTCGTATACAAAAACCTGACCCAATTAAAACTTTTTTTATTACTTAAGGCATTTTAAAACTCAAAATATATAAAAAATGTGAAAATAGTTTTGGCACACATTATGAAGTAACTAGTGGAGTCATCGTGTCAAAATTTTGATAGCATAACGGCTGTACTAGGACACTTTTCCAAATAGTACCTATTATGAAAACACTTCTATAATCATGGTACAATAATTTCTCAACCACCTGGGTCCTCCTAACCCTCCAAATTCATCAAAACAACATATCATATACAACGGAGCCTTAGGCTAATCAAAACATTATATAAAAACTCAATAGGGCCTCAGGCACCCTCAATAGCACTCATCACATTTGGAAGTAATAGATATCATACAAGTCATGCAATGTAATTTAGAACATTTTATTAAAGGTTCATAAAACCATATATCACTTAGAGTTACAAAACCAAACTGATTTACATAGATTAGGCCTAATCCCTGCACTGGATCATAAGAGTACTATAAACACTATTACATCATTATACATTTACAAAAAAAACAAAATATACTCAGAGGGCAATTCTTCATGTCTTCTATGGTGTAGAGGCTTTCACTCTAATCAATATTTTTCTTTAACCTATGCATTGCAAAAACAAGCAATGCGCTAAGCATAAAGCTTAGTGGTGTAATCACTTTAACAAGCACATTTATATTAATTTGATAATGCATTAAACATATATTTGCAATAGTCATTATATTGAAATAACTACATATTACACAACATATAATAATCACGTGATATACCATATACATGATCCTATATAGCATAGAGCAAACAACAGGCTTACGAATATGATCATCACACATTCAGCATAACAATCCACATATCATACTTTATTTGTGTGCCATGAAAACTAGATTATATGTCAACCTGTATTACTTCATCATTAACCTTAATAGTATTAGTTTAATTTATTCCCCTAATATCATTACAACTATCGAATGTTGGATAGTAAACTTATGGTGTCATGCCCAAAGGCTCACTGTATCATGCTCAAAGGCTCATGATATCATGCTTGAGGCTCATGATAACATGCTCAAAGGTTCACAGTATCATGCCTAAAGGCTCATAGTATCATGCCCGAAGGCTCACGGTATCATGCCCAAAGGCTAATGGTATCATGCCTGAAGGCTAGTGCTCATTAACATAACAAAGCGACCCATAGGTCTCATACGTAAAGGTATATTAGCAACTGCTAGTATCCTAGTTGAATGATCAATCCATCTAAATCGATTTGTCTAGGGGTATAGGCATAACTAAACTAATCATGCTCTGCCATTATGGTTATTATTAACAAAGGTAGCAATTATTGCTTATTTTAACATTTGCACCATGGGTTCATACTTATCACTGTATGCCTATATCACAAAGGCCAATAGCATATAGCAAGGCATGTAACTCACATCCATGTTATATAACATGAAAATGAGTTATGTAGCCAACATAGACTTATATACACACATATGCACTAACATGCACTTTATTATCACATTCACACCATAATCACATATAATCAACCATTAGACACTTACATACATGGCTCAAGTTGCATGTATGAATATTTTCTGCACATAGTCACATTTTAGGCAAAACCACTTATCGAGACTAACTATGTGTATTTCACAGCTTCACCATATCATAAGGTTAAAATAAATGTCATATCATATCCTCATGCTTCATAAGCATGCATTTAAATTATAAAATGTACCTATGCACTCAATTTCTCAATATAACATAATTTAGCCACTTAGCGTATCATGCGCGAATTACATGACTACCAAAAATCACATATGAGCATGACACTTATAAGTTACATCTAGTCAACATTTATAACATTCTTATATATCTTACAATGCATATATTATGTAGGTTAGGCATTTATCCATCTCATTTACATTATGGTCTCATTACGCCAAAAATGACATTTGTCGATATTATGTTTTAAACATATCATCTATCATGTGCATTTAGCATTACATGAGTCCAAATGGCATTTGGCTACCCTAAAAGCACACGCATGCATATAAATCTCCATACAATGTTCATTATGCCATTAGCATTCCATAAACCATGTAAGTACACATAATGCTTTACATATGGCATAAACACACATACATACGCATACACCTTCTTAAGGCCATTCGGCCTCCACATATGCACACATATAGCATACATTAACTCATAATTAGCATATGTTACACAATTTAACATCCTAACCATTTATATTGCATTAAATCCTAATAATTGCATTAAAAGCAAAATATCACATATTATGTTAATTTACACATAATCTTATATTTATGCATTTTAAGCATATTAACATGATTACATATACTTAATAACATTGTGTGGTATGCCTAAAGCCATTTGATGCCTTTCTTTTGCCTCGAGAATCACAGATTAACATTTTGCCTATGAATTCAAATGGTCAAGATTTATCAAAAATCATATAAAATCACACGGGCTCTGAAAAATCAAAATGAGGACATTAAATGACTCTTGGGCTAGTAACAAACATGGAAAAAATGTCAGAACTCAAAAATTCTTGCTCGAATGAAAAAGGTCACTATTCACCCCGATTTCTCCATGTAATTTCTCTCGAACCGGGTGATTTTGGTGTCTATGGAAAGCTCTTGACACGAGCTTTCTATCTACTATAATTTTTAGAGATAGGTGGTGATAATTGAAAAAGAAAAGAGAGTAGAAGGGGATTGGGGAGTTGTTGACAAAAAAAGAGAAAAAGAAAAGAAAAAGAAGAAAAGAAAAGAAAATGAAAAAGAAAAGAATTTTATGGTATTTATACTTTTTGAAATATTTAATTTTCCTTCCTTTTAGGTTTATTTTTGCCCCGCTTAGGAATCCAAATTAAATAATTAACACCTCTAAAAATTAGATAAATCAAGGTTCTATAGATCACTAAAATCTCGAGTTTGAAAAATGAAGTGAATCGGGAAAATCAACATAATTACTCAATTAAAAATTTTGAAAAATTATTTCCTGATATCTAAAAGTTTCAATTCCAATGCCATTAGACTCATCAAAATATTTGAGTATCAAGTTGTATAATTATTGAATTATTTTGAGCAACTTTTTATTTATTTTGCGATTCAGCTTTACCTGTGGCACTATTTATAAGACACTACTACAAAACTTGCTTATCATTTTTAGCCATCTAAATGAATTCAGATTGACTTCAAACTTCACCCAATATTCCCTCATAATTATTACTCCCTGATGGACTACTTAGTGTGACTCAAGTTTTGAGAAACACTATTTATCCTGAGAAGTAATATTCACGAGAGTCAGGATTTTGGGATCATTACATTTCTTCCCCTCTTAAGATAAATATCATCCTTGACATACCTAGATCAAAGAGATGTAGATACCGCTCTCTTATCTATGCCTCGCTTTCCCATGTCATTTCTTCCATGCCATGATGTTGCCATAGCACTTTCACTAACGGCATAGTCTCGTTCTACAATTCCTTAACTTTTCTAGCTAGGATACCCATAGGTTCTTCCCCATATGACAAATCTAGTTGTATCTCCACTTCTCCAGTTGTTAACACATGTGAAGGGTCTAACCTATACCATCTCAACATCAATACATGGAACACATCATGTATCTATTGTAGCTCTAGAGCAAGGCTAATTGGTAGGCCAATAGGCCTACATGCTCTATAATCTCATATGGTCTAATGAACCTCAGACTCAGCTTCCTTTTCTTACCAAACCTTAGCACCTTTTTCCATGGAGATACCTTAAGGAACACTTTATCACCGACTTCATACTCTATATCCCTTCTTTTCATATATACATATGACTTCTGTCTATCTAAAGCAGCTTTCAACCTCTCTCTAATAATCTTTACCTTCTGCTTAGTGTCTTTAACTAAATCTTATCCCATGAGCTTGTACTTACTCAACTCGCTCTAACACAATGGAGTTCGGCATCGCCTCCCATATAAGGCCTCATACAATGCCATACCAAGGCTCGCCTAGTGATTGTTGTTGTATGCAAACTTTGTAAAAGGGATATACTTGTCCTAATTGCCTTTAAGCTCTATGGCACAATCTTGGAGCATATCCTCAAACACCTAAATAGTCCTATCTGATTGGCCATCCATCTGAGGATGAAAAGTTGTATTAAATCTAAGCCTTATCCCTAAAGCATTTTAGAGTTTCCTCTAAAATCTCAATGTAAAATAGGGATCTCTATCTAATATAATAGATGAAGGCATACCATGTAGCCTCATGATCTCATCACTATATAGCTCAGCTAGCTTCTCCATCTAGTAATCCTTCCTCACTGGTATGAAGTAAGCTGACTTTGGTCAATTTTTCAACCACTACCCAAACTAGATCATGTCTATTCCTTGTCAGGGGTAGCCTAATCATGAAATCCATAGTGACTCTATCCTATTTGCATTTTAGTATTGCTACAAGATGAAGCAATCTAGAAGGAACTTGATACTCGGTCTTCACTTGCTAACAAGTAAGGCATCTAGTTACACAATCTGCCACATCTTTTTTCATACCTAGCCACCAATAAGCTATCTTCAGGTCTTAGTACATCTTTATACTGCTAGGATGCATCGCATAAGGTGCACTATACACTTCGTGCAGAATTTGCTATCTCAACTCTTCCTTTTTTTAACACACATAAACAGTTGTGATAATACAAATACCCGCCTTCCTTAATCATGAATTTATCGGCTTCCCCTCTTAGATCATACCCATGATAATTAGAAGCCTTTGATCACTTTTATGTGAATTATTAACTATCTGAACTAAGCTTGGTTGTACATGCAATTTAGCTAACAGAGCACCATCATCTTGCAATTTCAAGTTGACTCTTATAGCTTTTAAGGCTAACATGAGCTTCCTACTTAAGGCATCCACAACAATATTTGCTTTTCCAGGATGGTAGTTAATAAGGCAATTATAGTCCTTAATTAACTCTATCCACCTCCTTTGCCTCAAGTTAAGCTCCTTCTGCATTGGTAAATACTTTAAACTCTTGTGGTTCTTATAAA
>CANXYI012068004.1:0-15860 GCA_948208565.1 Hura crepitans
TCCTCTTTTCTCTCTCTGAATCTCTCCTTTGTCTTTTCTTCTCTCCTTCTCCTTCTTCTTCCTCTGCTATTCTACTCTACTATTCTTCTAATTCTCTAATTCTAGTTCTGATAATAATCTTGTTAGGATCTAATCCTAACACTTCCCTAGGTTCTTAAACTACTAGAAACTGATCAGATAGACTGCTGGAAATTTACTGGCATAAGTACTCAAATTTAAGTTTATTTACCTAGACCAGGGAAATTATATCAAAATTGCAACAGCTGATCTTTGCTTAAGAGATTAATTCCATTATCACTACTGTCGCTTGTCAACAGATGGAAATTGTGCTCTGTTTACTTTTCTGTTTAGGAAATAGCCTCTTCAACAAGCTGCCTTACCATTATTGTAGGAAAAGGAACCAATTCAACCCACAGAAAGAACCCTAGTCATATGATTTAATAGACAATATTGGGGTCACTTCCTCCTTGATAATTTTGAAATTTACCTCAACTCTTAGAATCAGTAAGACCTTGAAATTCATTATCACCACATACATAATTTGGTTGAGACAATACGATTATGTCATAGATTCATCGTAGACAATATTTATCTAAATACCATATCTGTCTGTCCTGAATCTGGTTTGCTAAAAAACCAAGCATATAACATAAAGCTTAAACAGAGAATTTATTAGATTTGAGATCAATATTTTAACATTAACATTGAAAACCTCCAAAATTTGGTAGAGAAAATTGTAAATAGACAAAACCTGTGTGAAGAGAAAGAACTGGAAAAGCATTAAAATAACAGAAAGATGTGCAATTAAACTTGAAGTTAAAACAGGAATTTTAATTAGAGTATAAATGTAATTTATTAAGGTCTGAACAGAAAATCATACATTCATTCATGTCTAGCCCATAAAAGAAAAGCATTTTTTCAAACTAAAAATACTTTGGCCTCAATTCCCAAACAGGCATGCAAACTAGATTTTCTTTCAATTTGAAATAAAGAACTAGAGAGAAGCAAAGCAACAACACTATATTGCACTGTCAGGTGGATATCTTATTAACAATCAATGTAAAAACTGTGGCTGAGCAGAATGACAAGACATATGAATTGTTGCTTACCTGTACTGTTGGCTATAGTTTCATTGTTCACTGCATTCTGTCCTCTGTTTTTAATTGTTTCCAGACCCCCTTCTTGAGAGTTTGGCATATCGTTCACTGCCTTCTGTCCTCTGTTTTTAACTGTTTCCTGAACCCGTTCTTGAGAGTTTGGCATATTTTGGATATCTGTACTATTCTCATTCCCAGTGGCGATATTAGCACCTGGGTCTGATAGAGAAGACATTCTAACCTGAGAACCACCAAAACTTCCTGCTGGTGGATCAAGGGAACCAAAATGTTGAGAATTTTCAGCAGATCTGTTACTTTCATCAAAACCTTGTGCAATATCTGATATGCTCTCTATTGGGAATTCCATAATAGAATCCACAAAATTTCCTTCTCCACAGACATTTGTTCCTTCCAATGATATGTAACTATCACAATGCTTTCCAAGAGAAGAACCTTTTTCACCATTCTCAAGATTCAAAGAAGATGATTGTTCACAAATTGCATGACTATACTGTCCTTGATCAATTGCTTTGCTCTTCAACTTCCCTACAGCTTCTGGCCGAGAAGCTCGTTCACCAAAACTATATTCTGAAGCACCATTTTCCTCCAAAAATACATTCTTGTTTAGCGTTCCAGATTGAGGTTCTTGGTCATGTAATGTACGACCTCTAAATTCAGAGTCATAAGAAAGTCTGGCCCTTATGTTCCTGCCAATTACAGGCAATGATATTTTTGCTTTAAAGTTCTGTTTTGTTGGTGGAGGACCCCCGGCTATTGTTAAATTTAAATTTGATGGTCTGTCTATGAAAGATAAGGAGCCACTGGAGGCAGAATTTACAATGTCTACCATCTCATCAACTTTATTTTGATTGCTTGAAACTTGACTGCTATTTTTGTTACTGTTAATTTCTGCATAACCAACCAATCTAACCAGCTCGATAGGACGTGGAACTGTACAGAAAGTCCATAATCCTACACTAGCTCCGCAAAGCTTGCAATCTAAAACAATAGAATGAGTATCAGCAAGTAGACCACTAAGATCACGTAGATCTTCAGATGCCTCTTTAGTTTCGCTTGTTGTGGAAGAATACGAACTGATGCTTGTACTTTGTACATTAACCAGATGAGATGAATTCAAAGTGTCAACATCCCGAATGAGTTGCTTTGTTCTGTCCTTGCATTCAACAAAATATGGCAGTAATCGTGGTTCCCAGCCACATAAACTTATGAGTTTTTGTGCCTGTAAATAATCATAATCCCATTACTATTCAAGAAGTAAGGAAAACAAACTACTGCAAACATATTGACCATAATTTAGCTGTTATGATCTAATTAAGGCAGTATTTTGTGATTTATTTCCAGAAGTATTTTAGGTTATAATAGGATATATTTATGGAATAATTAGTGATTTATTTCTTATTTTATATTTCCTAATTATAAGAGATTCCTATTTAATGGGGCTGTAACCTCTACTTAAGGAGGCAAAATCTAATCAATAAAACAAGTCGTATATGTTATTAGTTCTAAGAGATCCAGAGCTCTCTCTCAGGAGGTCCTAGGAATTGTTCTCCCTTTGACAAGTTCAAAACATTTTCCAAGGCGCACAAGGAATCAGAACAAGGGAAAGGGAAAATTAAACGAATTAGACTTCCCTGTTCATCATCCCGTGACGCGATCCTGTTCCAGCAATCGTTACATTAGCACTAGCAGACATATCATTTGGACAAGTGATTGCAGCAAACACTGTGTTGTACATTGTAGAATTCATGCACTGAAAAACTTAACAGACAGCTGAAATGAAAAAAATGATGCATGATAATTATACGAAAAAAAAAGCTATCAATGACTACACCTGATAATATAAGTTAGCAGAATCTGGTTCACTTTCAATTTGAAGGAATTCTGCTTGAGATATGCTAATAGATCCAGTGCCATAATCCAATACTGGTGACTGTCTAAGAAATTCCTCCAGCTGTGCATTTCTCATGTGTTCAATGGCTACAGGTGAAATCACAGGAAGGGCCGAAAGTTGCATGAGAGCAAAAGAACGTTCTCTAAATTTATCAACTAAAATTGGAGGTGAAGTGGGAGGAAACTCTGCCAATCTTTCATCACAAGCATTATCAATCCAAGGACATAGTAATTTGTGCCCACTATCCAGCTTTAAGCTAAATACCGAGGCTGCCTTCTCAACTGAAAACAAAGGAAAAAAAATTTCAAATTCCATAATTGGAAATCTCATTATTTATAGCTGTAGCAAAGGAGTAGTGTTACATGCCTTGCTGCTGTGTCCAAGATGATGGAGTGGAAAAAAGAAGACGAGCACCACATGCTTCGCAGCCTATAATATCCATATCCAAATTAATCCATCCCCTTCTTGCACAATTCACAGCACTTACCACCTAATAATAATCAAGTAGTTTTAGAAACTACTACTTTATAAAGATTAGATCGAGTGTGGGACAGTGGTTGGGAGGAAGAAGTGAATGGAGAGAGGGAGCTAAGACATACATGAAAAGAACAATAAAACAGAATCTCAGAAATTCGTAGTCCTCACATGGAGATTATGTAGAATTTAGCTGTAATATAGACTCATTTAGGTTTCATTTCAAATGCAAAAAAATAAATGGATAAATAGAGAGCTCAAGTTTAGGAGGAAAATGGAAAAGAGAGGAAAAGGCAGAAGCAACCAAACTTTTCCAATGAGCTAAAGCCATTTCAAAGTACTAATCTCAAATCACGAGAGAAAATTATTGCGGCCAAAGAAAAATGCTTTTTTCAAAGATTTATTAACAATCTACTTAAGCTGACAGAATTATAGCATTGTCCTCAACTCCTAAACAACACAAGGTTAACCGTTACATTCAACATTTTCTAAATGATAAAGTTCAGATTTTAGAATTACTATTAACATGCATCAATTTACACCCAATATCAATATCTCAAGAAGGTCATAATAGTAAATACAGAATCTCACAGAAATAAAAACAAGAAACACAACCTTTCTGAAGCACACCACAAATCATAAGCATACAAGCTAGTGAAAGCATGTAAAGTGGTAGCAAATAGTCACTACCATCAGAAAAAATGCTTCCTGCTTCAAAATGTTGCTAACATGCTCATAACACCACCATTTCATTTATGTTTCTTCATCCTCGTATAGGACTTGACAGTGTGCATTTTCAATAAAGGAATCTACAAGCGACTAAAACATAATCCACAATCCTCATTTACAATGTTGAGCAAAATCTAGTTTGTATTCATTAAACTTTACTATGTGTTAATCTTAATTTCAATAAATGATGCATAAGCATAACCATACAAATAAAAACTCCACAAAAGGTTCAAGAATTATGTTGCATCCCAAGGATTTCAAAGAAGAAAAAAATGGAGATGACCTTAGGCTTAGCAAACCATGTCATTGACTTAAACGTGGCCATCCTCCTCATGAGATCTCCTCTGTCCCAAGGTCTACAAAGTGGAGCGTCAGCTGAAGCCAATGAACGCTGAGATAACCCAACCACCACATCACCTTTTGTTTTTGGTTCCACTAATGCCAATGTGGACTCTGGATTGGGCCTCTTTCTCCCCCTTGATGATGATTCTACTCCAGATGAACTATCAAGCAAAGTAAAAAGCAACACTAAACATCCGCTAAAAAAAAAAAAAAGTCCTCAAAATACAGCTTATTCTCTAACTTAATGCAGAAACCGATTAAGAACCGCACGACAATTCGAGGAATAGCATCTAATTTTTTTTTTTTTGAAAAAAAAAACTAATGCACAAATAAGCGAATTTTAGACTGTTTAAATACTTGAAACTACAGATAAAAATCACAAGCATTGAAAAAGATAATTCAAATTAATATTATGAATATCCGAGCGTGAATAACAAGCTGATAATTCCACTTATAATTTTCTCGGCAACCAAACAGAAAAGGAAAGGAAATGGATACCTGGGTGGAGTGGAAACAGATTTAGGGGAGCTAAAGAGCTTGTCCATGATAGCATGGAATCTCTTTTCTGGATCCTCTGCCATTATATTTTCCACCAGCAGAGTTCTATTTCTGCACAAAGCTGAAAGCTATGGCGTTACGCTTTGAAGTTTTGGCCTGTTAATTTCTCGGTGCCGGTGGTTTTTGGGTTCGATGAGATTTTAGGGATCGTCACTAAGATCGAATATGGAGACTTTAACTTGAAAGACTAAGTTCCCCACTTGATCACCGTTGATTTTTTTTGGCAACTGATCACCGTCGATTAGCTAAACCTTTTAGGATATGGACGAAAAAACAGAAAGATCTAATAAAATGAGGTAAAACAGGATAAGAGGTTTATTTTTACCATATTTGGAAAAGATGTATCATATTTGAATGTTTAAACTTTTTATTTGTGTAGCTAAAAGGTATCGTAAAATAACAGTTAAGTAATAAAATTACAAAAAATACTCTCTACTGGTTAGAACTATTATAGTTGCTAAGAGGTAAATTTAAAATTCTATTGAAAGAATATGATAATATTAAAAAATAATTTTGATGTAACTCAAATTTAAATGTATAATATTCTTAAAAATGAAGCATTTTAAATTTAAATACTTCCATTTACTTTACCATATCTCCCATACCTCCCACCCAAGCACTCATCCTAACCTTCTAATACTTTATTAAAATTTCAAAAATCTCTATCCAAATAGACTCTTAATTTTTAGAAATAATAAAAAAAAAATAGCAAAACATAAGTAAAAACTTTTACATTTTTCTACGTAGCTCTTTATATTAAAATTTTCTATTTATAATTTTGATTGCATTAACTCTTATTCGATATGTCTATTTAAATTTATCTACAAAATAAATTAATTAAAAAAATTATATTTAGAAATTAATGACTAATATTCTTTAAAAATTATAAAATTTGATTCAAATCATTGCATAAAAAAATAGAATAACTAATAATTGCCTTTTATAGCAAATTAGAGCAACAATAGCAGTTTTTAAACGATGAGTTTTAATTGCAATAGCTAGCAGGATTGATGGTTCTCCCAATAGCTTATGTGGCGTCATTAGATTTAATATGATTAAAAATGAAAAAATTGCATGAGTCATATAGAGACTAATGTAATTAAAATTAAAAATAAGATGATTCAACATTAAAAAAAGTGCAAGGACCCAATATATAAAAAAATAAGAGTTTGGAATCCAGAAAATATACGTTATCTTAAAAATGGGAAAAATATATACGGTAACTATCGAATTACCATAAGCAATTGTAGGACAATTGTCCATTTGAGCGATTGGTTCTTTGAGTATGATCCAATAACAATTTCCTACAAACTAATGAAGGATTAACCTTGATTCTCTCAACATTAGTGTTTCAATACTCAAGTTAGTTGGGTAAACTTTGAGAATAAAGCACTTAGTTTAAGAATATTAGTTGCGTAGCTTATATTGTGAATATAGATACTTTATATAGACTTTATACTTGCCTGTAAGAGAAGTATCCTAATTCTATTTGGATTTAATCTTGATTCTCTCAAGACTTAATTCTATTTTGATACTTAAATTAGTTAGATAAACTGCAAATAAAGTATTTAGTTTAAGAATATCGATTGTGGTGCTTATATTGTGAATATAAATACTTTATATAGACTTTATATTTGTTTGTAGGACAAGTATCCTAATTCCATTTGGAATTAATCTTTTATTCGCTGAATACTAATATTATTTTTCTAGATCGAGGGGAATTAAATCTTTTTTTTTTTTCCATTTAAGATAGGATTTCCTTATTAGAATATGTCTTTAATTCTTTTATTATCATTTGTTTCACCGGCCAATTTACTAGAGAGATCAGAATTTGCAATTCTAGAGGGTTCCTTTGGCTATTGGTAGATAGATGTCACTTTTACTATTCTCAACGTGTCTCTTCACCTTCTTAGTGACCATTTGTACTCCACTTTTTCTTGATCAATGACTTGGAAACTTATTTTCTTCTCACGTTTTATCCTCATTTTCTCTTTTCATATCCGCTATGCCAAAGGAAGTTTAATCTTTCAATTTCTTTCTAAAATTCTTCACGGCTTTTACAAAGCGAATAGTCTATTACAATATAATCCTCTAGCGTTACTAGTTACACTGAATCTCTCAATGCCTCTTTTGAGGTTATCCAATTATTTGAATTATGCCCTAAAGTTAAGGGTTCTTAAAAAGCCTATATCAAGATCTGACTCGCCTAGCATTTCAAGCTCTCAACTCTTTAGCTTTGTAGACAAGTGCTCTAAGTTTGTATTTTAATTATATGCCCTAAAGCACATAGGGATATTTTATGTGCATTAAACACTTATTACTTAGTACTTATGTTAATTCATTTTTTTTATAATTGTCTTGAACTTTCTAATATAGTCCCCGGTATAAAATTAGTGAGATTCCTATTGCATGCAAATGTGATAGTACCAAAATTATTCCTAGTCATAGTGTCAACAAGATGGGACATTATTAATGCGGATAGACTAGCACATGTTATACACTTTGACTAACCCAAGCAGTTGTTCTCACAAGCTATAGGCACGGTGATGCTTAGGGTTAACATGTGATTACTTGTTTGAGAAACAAGTTCATTGGAGATTCAATATGAGATTTCACATTGATACATAATCTATTTCAATAAAAGTATCTTATCATATTAGTAGTGCAAGTATTCTTAGGCTTGAGATCACCAATGTATCTTAAGTGTCAAATGCTACATTTTAACTTTGATACTTTTACTTTACCTTGAAGTATACATAGCTAGGAGATTAGGTATAGCATGAGATTCTTAAAGGCAGTTGAGTGATCAATAAAGGAATCACCAACTGAGATTGTAGTGGAGAGCTTATCTCTTAGTTCTAATATAAATCTTTATTCAGAAACCTTTGACCAAATTAAGGTGCTAGTGTGAATGAGATTCACAAGGGAATTTTAGGAATAAAGATAAGAATATTAGAATTAACATATTTAGGGCTTGATTAAACATAATTAACTAAGCATTGAGTTGACATAAGTCCAGGCTCAAACTTGAATGAGATAAAGTGTGGTGAAAGGAATAATTGCATAGTAATTATATATAGAAGGGTAAAATGGTCAAACCATTGATGTTTTGACACTTAGATAGTCATGATGTACAACTATACTTAAGTGAATTTATTAATTGAGAATTAATAACAATTTCAAGAAGTTGAAATCTTAGAATTCCAATTCTAATATGATTCTGATTCACGTATCTACTGCTAATATGTTTCAGAAGCTCAAAGGGTCACCCACATATAGAATTCAAGTTTAAGGCAAAAGTGCATGATATTTAATGACATTAGATATCATTGAAGTTAAAGAAAGAAAAGGAAAAGGCTTATCAGGCTTAGAGTCCAAGAAGTAGAAAAGCAGAATAAAAGAGGCCTATGTGAATAGAAAAAAAAGCTTTATGCACAAAGAGTAGAAAAAAGCCCATAAAAGTGAGTTTAATTAGGCATAATTAGGTCAGCCTTTTAAGAGTTAAAATGATTATTATTTTGAGCTAAGCTAAATGAAAAAGAAGCTATAAAAACTCCTTTTAAGAGTTCGGTTAACATAAGAAAGAAAATAATATTTTGGTGTTTAATCTTTTTCTCTCTACAACCCTAGCCATCTCTTTTACTAGCCTATAAAGAACTGATTAACATTGCTACTCTTGGAGAGTTCTTGGACTTGTTTTCTTGTGTGAATTTCCTTAGAGGTGTTCTGGGAGTGGATCACTGTGGTTTACTACAACCTAGTGTGAAGAAAAGTCTAGAAAAGGAATCGGCTTGAAGAAATCGATAATTTTTCTTTAACTGATTGTATTAAAATTTTAATTTTTTGTCTTTCGACCATCCACCCTATGTTTGGAGATCAATACCATTTTATTTTTCATTATGCATGTGGTCTTAAAATCCTACAATGGTATCAAAGCCTAGTTGTGTCGAAAAAAAGAAAAGTTTTTTGAGATTGTTGAATTCGCTATAAAACTTTTGATCTTCGGTTTTATCTTGTGTATATACAATATGATTTTTTATCTTTTCAAGTGTTGAATTGATGTTAAAATCATGATTTATATTATTTCAAATCTAGTCTTGAAAGAAATTGGATTGAAATTATGTTTGGTTGGCCTATTGTACCGATTTAGAGAATACTACAACATAATCGGTCTTTCATTCTCTAAATGTGTTCAATTTTTTTTATTTTTCCATAATATAAATGATGTTTTTAAGATTCCAAAAAAATGTTTTTAATTCTGAACATAAATATATTAATTTTATTTTTAATAAAAATTAGAGTATTTGTTGAATACATAATCGGCAATGAAGGGAATAGAAAATCAATTCGATTTTTCTTTGTTTCTTCAAATTGATCTTATTTGTAACAATTTTAGATTTGATTAAATATAATTGTGAGATATTTATGATCTTAATTTGAAAATTTTAAGTGCCTATATTGAATTGCGTTTGAATTAGATTCGTAATTTGATTCCAGTTACATGAACATGTATTGCATTCAAAACGGGTAATGTTCGGTTAATTATTTCAAATTAATTATTATTCATAATTGATTTGTTCTAATTATACATATCATTATGAGTTAAATTATGTGTTCATAATTGTTCAAAATTAGTCCAAAATATTTGGATTGAGTAAGTTACCAAAATGGTGCATTTAGTATTTACGGTATATGCATAAATGAGATTTCTACATATGGAAACTTGAAAATTTTGAATTAATAGATTCTAAAATTATTTTTGGAATTCAAAATCTATAATTATAGCATATTTATTTATGTAATGGGATTAGATGCAACAACCCCTTACCCGTTTCACGAGGCAACCCGATAAGGAGTTACGACACATATGGATAACATATAACAAAACATATATATCTAATATAAAAAAAACACACAAAAAAGGTGAGCCATAAAATTTCATTTTTGCTTTTAAAAAAACATTTTCTTTTCCAAATTAAAACATTTTCTTTACTTTAAAACTTTATCATTAATGGGTAATTGTGGCAAAAATCTAGCAGTATAACAGTTGTTCGAGCCACTACTCAAAAATTTTAAACATGTAAGAAAAACATTTTGAATAACACATACATTCTCAAAACTTCATTTAAAACCACATTCTCCAAAGAGACATCATCAATCAAAAGCTCATGCTTCAAACTAAGCAATTTTAGGTCAAACCATAGCATTAACACAAATTCCATATGTGACACATTCTTTCTCTCACAAACACTATATTCGATATTTAGATCATTAGTGTTTAGATACAGGACATAATTTCTTTACAAGTTTCCATGTGACATAACATTATACATATACAATAGATATCATACTATATATAACATGCTAAATAAGAAAACTAAAGACTTTTTATCATTATGCCTTGCTCTGTCGATACTTTTTGATGTAATGCCAGCTCTATCCTTCCCTTTTAGAACTCCATGCTTAACCTACTTAAAGGAAAAACCCCTAGGCTGAGCAAAAATGCTCAATGGTGCATATCTTAGTCTAGACAACTAATCAATCATCCATACTAGTTATACATCTATAAATATATATACATATAAGAATTCATATAAAGTTTTATAATGAAATCTATTAAGATAAAGTTGACAGTAGCACAAGCAATATTACTTAAATCCATCCATTCTTAATAGAAACATGTGGTAGTATCTGTAAATTACTTCAACTAGCTCGTACATGCCTACTATCCTTACAGTTAATAAATAGTATGTCTTTTACTATTACACAACTTAAGTTGTAGAATTTAGCATGTATATAAATTCATTCCAATCCTATAATTCATGAAAATATATGAACTTCAATCATGGCATCATGCTCCATAAGTCTTACATTACTTCATGCATACATGTCTTTATATTGAACATTTTATACCATATTTACCATGAATTAACATAAAACATGTACTATATTATACGAAATCATCTATATGTTATAACACATACGTAGACATATAATTCACTTATGATTTATGCCTTGTCATAAAAATACTCACATAAACTTATCATGTTCATTACTATGATTTATTTTTACTTGTTTGACATTCATCTTACTTTCTCAGTCTATTTCTTCCTTAAACTATTTGTGAGACTCGAATAATGGGATAAGTGTGACAGTGCCTTTAAGTTGCTATCTCAATGGTACTTGAAGGTACGAAATGGAGGTACCCAAAGGTACAAAACAATGGTACCCGAAGGTATAAAATGATACCAAATCTGCAAGTGTCCCTTTTTGGCATGCCAAAATATCCTGTAGGCCTTGGTATATCCTAGGTAGAAATGGTTTTATTGATAATTATATAACTAATTATGAATTAGTTATTTTCATACATAATGCTTTCACATGCATATTATACATCATATGTGTAGAGATTATGTATTTTTATCGAGGACAAGAGTGGTTAGTAAAGTCGCCATTTGGCCTCTACCCCAGGACTCTGATCTTCTATACTAAAAAGGTTCAGAATTCAGATCTTATTTATGCTCCAATAATATGCCTTTTTTGTATATTATAACGTTTATCATTCCCTTTTCAAGTAGGCATACATTGTATTTAAAGTAGTTATATCACGTTTTCATGTATAAGAAGTAAATTTGCAATTATTTAAAGAATATGAAAAGTATATTATACATCCATAAAGCGGGTTATTCATTAGTTATGGCGTGACCTAACAATTACTTGTAATTCTAAAAGAATTGGCAGTAATTGCCCAACTCCCATATCTAAGAGATTGGCCTTTGAAATATATTTTATTATTGTGACTTTTGATTAAGAAAAAATAAATCCATTTTGTTAAGGAAAACACCATTTAATCTAGTAAAAAACATTTTGATGTGAAGTTAAGTTTTAGTGTGTAAAACAAGTAATTTACTAGCTATTATAACCCAAAATAAGCAATAAAGTATAAATAGTACGAAATTGAAAGAAATAATCCAAAGTATAAAACTAGTCCCGTCTATATAGCGTTAGGTATATGCAGACTCTATGAGGCTCCAGAATATGTCCGTGCGGACCATTACTTGTAAGGGTTATATGTATGTTCGGACTATTACTCCAGTGATAAAGGTCACTTGCATACAACTCAAAGAAAGAGATTAATAACACCAAATAGTGGTCCATGAGGACCTAATGACAATGTCAAACAGAATGATAACAATGCATGTTATAAGTATACATGAGGATGTGAATGATTATGGAATATGCTTAAATAATTGTTATGAATAGGAAGATGACAAATTAATCTTACAAAGGAGGACATAAAGATAAATACAGATATTTATAAAGATTGGAATTCAAAAAATATGTCCATGTGAACTACAAAATAGAATAAGCACACATAAAACATATATGTCCGTACGGATTACGTTTTCTATGAAAGGGGGTCTGTACAAACCAATAGATTAATTTAAGAATGTTAACAATATGCATACTAGGGAATAGAATGATTATTCAATATGTTAAAGGAACAAAGGCATGCTGATAGGATAAATATGATACATTAAAACATGGTATACAAGGCAAAACATGATATTGTTATGGAGCAATAATCCGTACACACCTCATATTATATACATATTCAAATAATAGGTTCATGCGGACCTCACATCCGATAAAATAGATATGTGCGGACTTAGTCTTTAGTTCCAAAAAATAAGTATGATTACAATTTTCTATGAACGATTAACACATGATTAAAACAATTTAAGAGGTTAACCTACTACTATGATCGACGTGGGGATTGCATAGAATCACCTCACATATCAATTAATCATAAGAGATCATTAGTTACAACAAATGACATAAATAAATGAATGAATATGATGAAAGGAGTCTCAGATCTTACCTTGAAGTTAGCACCAAGCAACAAGACAATAGTTAGGGTTTACGACTAGTAGAGCGAATCCTATTGTGGAGTCTTTAATTGTGTCTTTTGTGTATTCATTGTTGTTGAAATAGGTTGATAGAAAGGGTATTTATAAGGTTAGTGAACAACTTTCTTATTCAAAAGAAGCAGAGTCCTATTAGGATTAGGAATCAGTGCCTGAATAGGAATTCTACAATTTTAGAAATTTTACGTCTGTAGGTCCGTATGGAATTAGGCAAGATTTTCTCACTAGGTTATGGGCTTTGGGCCAAGTTAGATTAGTCCGTGAGGACATAGGCTTTGGCTTGTCCGTGTAGACCTTGGGCTTTGGGCTCACTAGTCTAGGCTGACTATAGTGCGGACCTCATAGCATCAAGTCTGTGCGGACTTGTACCATGTTGGTTCATGCAGACTTAGGTTCTAAGTTGCTTGCCTTGTTGCTTGAGCCTATCTCTAGCTATCATCATAAGCCCAAAAAGGTGAATGGGTCCATACCGCGAGGGATTTGCCCCTGCACCCCCATTGGAATCAGTGTTGAAAGCCCAAGCCCTTCACTACCGACATAGATTCCCATTTTTTATACAATTCAAGTCACATCACTAGCTTTTTAGGTCAAGTCAAAGTTCGAATACATAAGAAAGTCCTCGACCAAAAATAAAGGTGTCTGCAGTTGCCCTACTTTGGTGTGTGCTGTGAAGTGCTAAAGCAATCGTGCACATCAAAGTACAAACCTGAAGTCTTGTTGTTTTCACCTTTTCCTGATCTAGCTGACTATTATCATGCCTACATGATACAAGTTGTTTTCTCATACCTTTATGATCAAACTTTCATTCACACCATTTAGTGGCTTTGTCATTTGCACCATTCAGCGGCTTTGTCATTTGCACCATTTGGTGGCTTTATCCTTTGCACCATTTAGTGGCTTAGTCGTTTGCACCATTTGGTGGTTTTATCCTTCTCACCATTCAATGGCTTTGTCCTTTGCACCATTTGGTGACTTGGTCATTTGCACCATTCAGTGGCTTAGTCATTCACACCATTCGATGACTTAGTCATTTGCACCTTTCAGTAGCTTCATTTGTTGCACCATTTAGTGGCTTCATGATTTTGTGGCTTGCTACATATATGGTTAATGTGCATGGAAGATGTATGTTCTCACACAGGAAAATACATTGGTAATTTAGAATAATGTATGTCTTTTTCATGCAAGGGAAAGTATGATGAATAAGGCATGCTTTTCGTGCAAGGGAAAGTATGATGAATGAGGCATGCTTTTCATGAAATGATACATGATTTTCTTGCGCAGGAAAGTATAAATGATGTATACTTTTCATACATAGGAAAAGTATGATGAATGATGCATGCTTTCATACACAGGAAACATGGAAAAAAAAGGATGCATGCTTTTCATGCATAAAGAAAGTATAGAGATAAATGATGCATGCCTTTATGCATAGGGAAGATATGGATAAATGATGTTGAATGAATGACTAATGGGTGTATGCTTTCATGCATGGGAAATCATGGATAAATGATGCATGATCAATAGATGCATTCTTTTCATGCATAGGAAAAGTATGATGAATGATGCATGCTTTCATGTATAGGAACCATAGAAACAAAGGATGCATGCTTTTCATTCACATGAAAGTTGTGCATGCTTTTCATACATAGGAAAGTGTGCATGAGTGAGGCGTGCTTTTCATGCATAGGAAAGTGATGAGGTGATTTTGTGAAGGAATAAGTTAATTGGGTGTTTAGGACATGCGTGATAGCTCCTAATCTTTTTAGGTATGTTTTGACTGAGTGTTGAATGATAAATGTAATGATGGTTATTAGTTCCTAATCTTTTCTGGATAAAGGAATGCGACAAGGTATGCATAATGATATATTTGCTTTTGCTTATTTTCTTCTAAATGAATGAGGAATTTGAATGAATGGTGGATACATGTAAGACATGATTATGACTTTTATTTAGGTGATTGAATGAATGAATCATTTTTTTATAATGTATGAATGGTGATGGCAGATGAAATATGATGTATGTTAAATGATAGATGTATCTTTTGCTATGATGAATGAAAGCAAGCAAAATAGGTAATTTTTTTCTAAAATGGATATATGAATAGGTGAGAGTGAGTGTGAGAAAACCTATTGTTTATAATGTATGCATGCATGAGTCAATAAATGTTTTGTTATTAGGATCATTCTCCTTTCAGACTCATTATAGAAAAAGGTTGGGTTTGAGAAAAGAATGAAGTTATGAAGTTGTAGGCTAGGTGGGATAAGGTTTAAAATAAGATGTCTCTTGAGCAAGAGATCTAGTTATAGTGATAAAAAGGTTTAAGTGAAAGTAGGTTGAACTATGGTGAGGCTAAGGCTTGAATAAAATGTCAATTTACTGTGAAGGGCATTTAAGTATGTGGTTGAAGAGTGAATGATTATGAAGAATGAGCATGATGAATGTGTGCACAGCATGCTACTCTTGTTATTAGTTGGTTCGAAGATTTTCCAACTAAACATTTTCTCTCAACCTCTAATTTTTGCCTACATCACCTTTTGCAGGTTTTTAATCTAGCGAGGTTCTCTCTTTTTTTTTTGAATTCAGCTTATCTATATTTGGTTAAGGCTTAGAATGTGATAATGTTATGCCTTATCAGCTGAATCTAGATTTACACCTTTTAAGATGGCTTAATATGTTTTGGAGCTTTTGCTAAGTGGTTCATTATGAGTGTTGACTTTATACCCTCAGCATCTAGAATTTTTGTGATCTGAATGTCATTCTTTTGACCTTTTCGAGTATTGCATTAATGATATCCCTATTATTAGTCAGTCTCGAGGATTT